>CAUYTI010068676.1:0-37754 GCA_963575145.1 Galago senegalensis | reverse complement strand
TGGTCCCAGCTACTTGGGAGGCGGAGGCAGGAGACTCGCTTGAGCCCAGGAGTTGGAGGTTGCTGTGAGCTGTAATGCCACGGCACTCTACCCAGGGGGACAGCTTGAGGCTCTGTCTCAAAAAAAAAAAAAAAAAGACATGAAACTATAAAAATACTAGAAGAAAGTGTAGGGAAAACACTTGAAGAAATTGGCCTGGGTGAATATTTTATGAGGAGGACCCCCCCCAGGCCATTGAAGCAGCATCAAACATACACTACTGGGACTTGATCAAACTAAAAAGCTTCTACACAGCCAAAAACACAGTAAGGAAAGCAACCAGACAGCCCTCAGAATGGGAGAAGATATTTGCAGGTTATGTCTCTGACAAAGGTTTAATAACCAGAATCTACAGAGAACTCAAACATATTAGCAAGAAAAGAACAAGTGATCCCATCTCAGGGTGAGAAAGGGACTTGAAGGGAAACTTCTCTGAAGAAGACAGGTGCACAGCCTACAGACATATGAAAAAATGTTCATCATCCTTAGTCATCAGAGAAATGCAAATCAAAACTACTTTGGGATATCATCTATCTCTAGCAAGATTAGCCCATATTACAAAATCCCAAAACAAGAGTTGTTGGCATGGATGATGAGAAAAGGGAACACTTCTACACTGCTGGTGGGAATACAAACTAATATGTTCCTTTTGGAAAGATGTTTAGAGATCACTTAGAGAACTAAAAATAGACCTGCCATTCGATCCTACAATTCCTCTACTAGGTATATATCCAGAAGACCAAAAATCACATTATAACAAAGATATTTGTATCAGAATGTTCATTGCAGCCCAATTCATAATTGCTAAGTCATGGAAGAAGCCTAAGTGCCCATTGACTCACAAATGTATCAATAAATTGTGGTATATGTACACCATGGAATATTATGCAGCCTTAAAGAAAGATGGAGACTACCTCTTTCATGTTTACATGGATGGAGGTGGAACATATTCTTCTTAGCAAAGTATCTGAAGAATGGAAGAAAAAGTATCCAATGTACTCAGTCCTACTATGAAACTAATTTATAGCTTTCATATGAATGCACTCAATTATACTCAATATTATCCCAAGAATATGGGGAAAGGGAGGAGAGGGGAGGGGGAAGAGTGGGTAGAGGAAGGGTAATTGGTGGGACCACACCTATGGTCCATCTTACAAGGATACATGTGAATCTTTCTAAACGTAGAATATCAATGTCTTAACACAATAACTAAGAAATGCGGTGAAGGCTAGGTTAGCCAGTTTGATGAAAATATTTCAAATTGTATATAGAACCAGCACATTGTACCCCATGACTGCATTAATGTACACAGGGATGATTTAATTAAAAAAAAAAACCAGAAACAATAACATCTGCTCAGGGAGGCAAACAAATAAAATGGCTACAGAGGCTTATTAGAGTTTAATACATTCTAATGTCATTATTTTGTTTAGGAGAAAGATAGAAAATATAGTATCCAAACTAGTAGAGGAGATAAGAGTAATAAAGAAACTTTATTTATTCAATAGAAAACAAAAAAGAAAAAAACACAAAAAAGTAAAAATGAAGAACAAAATAAAATGATAGAAATAGATCTATATCTACATTCAGCAATCATTATAGATGTAGTCTAAATTAGCCAGTTAATAAAAACTTCTTATCTTTAAAAAATAGCTATATTTTATTACAAGAGGTACAAGTTGGAGCTCAGTGGCTCATGAAAGTTTAAAGTAAATGCATGAAAGAAATAGATAAATATCAATTTTTTTAAGTTGGTAGAACTATATTAGTATTCAACAGGTTAGAAGTTTAGGTGGAATCTATTTTTGGGGATAAGGAGATTGGTCACATGGTGAAAAGATGGCAGATCTTTCTGACATCAGCGTTTTCATCTTACTGGTTCTCTGTGCTGCTTCTCCCTTGTGGCCACAGTGCATGATATGGCTAAATGATTTTAAGCACTGTGGGTAAAAAGTCATAACCCAAAGAACACGGGCAGCTTCACCACCCACCAGCTGTGTTCTTTTTCCCACTCTGCCTCTCTGCACATCTGTAAATGTTACCAGAATACCTGCTTCTCATAGGTTGAGGATTAAAAGAATTTTAGTAAAGAAAAGGCCAGTTTAAACTGGTTTCTCAAAACATATTAGCTTCTTCCTACTGTATTTCTTACCACAAAACAAAATCTGCAAAACTGACTTGTAACTTCAGAAGGCAAATAGCTATTTAAGTTTCCAAGTTGAAATAATTTTCCTTAGAAAGAGTTAATTATCCATGAAATTAAATATTTATGCATTCATAGAACCAATGTTAGAATATGATAATGTTAGAATATAAAATACTTGGTCTAGAAATTATAAGACACTTTTATAATGTCTTCACAGCTGAAGTTTCTCCATCATGGGAATATTTTCAAATTACTTTTTACAATTATCTAAAGAGAATAGTATTCAGTAAGGTCATTTAGGAAAATAGCATGCAGTTGAAAATTTATATTCAGGTATGTAAATGCTGGCTGCTGGTTGAGATGCTCACTCATCAGTAGCTTGACAGTTGGAGCATGTTTTTTCTTAAAGCAAGAGCATAAAGAGCAGTTGTTTCTCAACTGGGGTGTCCAACTGTCCAGGTTTGCCTGGGATTAAAGAGTTTCCCAGGATGCAAGACTTTTGGTCCTAAAGCTTGAACAGTCCTGGGAAAACTGCATTTTTGGTCACCCCACCAGACTAAAACCTCAAAACTGATTCTCCTGTTCAGCCACACTGCTAGAGTCCTTCATAAGAATCCTTCACTCCCAAGCACCAGTGTCTCCTGTTGCACTGCTGGGCATACACTTGATTTCTGACAGTCACCTGAGCCCTCAAGTGTGAAGTGGTTCAGCATTTGTGTGCGGGAGAGAAGAGAAGCATCTCCTCTCTGTTACATTTTATCACTTAGACTTCCAATGCAGCATATCCTATGTCTAGAACATCATATCTTTGAAAAACATACTTTACCTCTTAGTAGTTACTATTCTCAAATCGTTGTTCAAAATGAGCCCTTCATGTTCAGGGTGGAGGGAGAAGCAGCAAGAGAGGATCAGATGCCATCCTTTCCTCTCCACCATCCTTCTCTCATCCCACCTCCCTCTCCACCCCTGTACATATCAATGCACACAGTAGACGCTCACTCTGAGTGGATGGCTGATCTCCACTTCCACAGGCAGTGACTTCAGAATCCCAGTTGGAGCTTGCTTATGCACCTACACAGCCTTTTTCCTAGGAATATGATGTAGTTGATAATGACCTTGACATTCACAAAAGTAACAAGCAGTCTATTGAACAAGCGCCATCCACCAAAGTTCAATTCATTTTTATTTAATTTATTTATTTATTATAGTTTTGTTTTTTTGGCCGGGGCCGGGTTTAAACCTGCCACCTCCAGTATATGGGGCTGGCACCCTACTCCTTTGAGCCACAGGCACCACCCACATCAAGGTCCAATTCAAATGGCACTTCCCACTCCTCATAGATGCTAATGAAAATAGTTTCAGCCTCCCTCTTTCTCCTATAGCACTTACTTTATGCTTCTATTTAAACATTGGTCATGATCTACTTTGTATTATACTCACTGAGTCTAGGCATGTGTCTATTTTCATAAAGAGTTAGGTCTTTAAAAGAAGGAGAACTGTCCCACTCATCTTTATATCACCTCTAGAACCCAGCTGAGCACCTGTCCCAGAGACATCATTCAATGAATGTTTCAGGAACTAACAACATCCTCGGGATTCTGGAAGCCCATTAGAGATTAACTGGTTCCATTTTAACTTGGTCAAGAAGCCAATCTGTTAGAAAACAAAAAAGATTGTATTTAATATGTTCTGCTGACTTTGCTTATTCTTGCATTAAATTCTACAAACCAGTTAATTTAATAGGCTGCTCTAATTTGAAGAAACTTGGCAGCAAAAGAAAAGATGTAGGTATTAGAATAAAAAAAATTAAAACTATTCCAGGCAACCTTTAATTAAAAATTTATTTGCATGATGCTATTCTTTTGAATAGATAATACCCAAATAGTAAGGTGTTACTTAGTGAGAAAAACAGGGTAGAATAGGATTTTTTGTCTTCTATTTGAAGGCTCTCATTTCAATTTAAATTGCTTCCTAATACCGTAGTAGAGCAGCCAAATTAATGACTGAAGTCAAATTTCAAATAAACACACTGAACAAATCAAGTTTCAAATAACTTCTGGAAAAACAAAGAATTCTGAACTTAGGAATAGAGTGAGAGTCAAAGGAAGCCATGTTTTATAAATAAAACAGTTTTTTAAAAAACCCAAATTTTTTACAAGTTTAAACATCAAAATAATTTTCCTAAGGACATAAATGGTTATAAGACATACCTCCAAAATAGACTCAATACACTAGGGTACAATGTAAGTGGTAACAATTGGTGAGAACTCCAAAATCATCACTAAACTCAAAGCAGAGAAAAATTATCAGTAACCCAAAATATATTTTAGAGAGTTTTAGTACTATAATATTTGATATTGAAAAAATATTTTTCTTTATAAACTTGATATTAAGATAATTCAAGGTAAATCAAATTTCTGGGAGGATGGAAAAGAACTGTGTATTCAACCAATAACTTTCAGAGCTCTAGGAAGCTATGGTTACATAAAATCTTTTGTTTTTGTCAAGACATTGCATAAATGGCACCTCCACCTCCAGAAAGAATCCCAAAGAACCTTTGTGAGATTCTTCACCAAACATTGCATTTGTTCCGGCTCCACTGGGGTCACTCCCAGTCTTCACAATCAACTCCAGACTGAACTGGCTTTCATTAAGCACCTACTGTGTGTCAGGCAACAAGGCAGTGTCATCATACACCTCATCCTGTTCCCGTAATTGCAAAGCTTTTCAGCACCACAGCATTAGAATGAATTTGAATTGATAGCTATTACTTAGCACATTAAAATATGAGCCCGTGTGACACATAGGATTAATTATATGTTATTCCATTCAGGTTTTAAAAAGGGGAAAAGATTCTGTGTGATTTCACACTGTGCTAATTTTTCTAATAGGCAGAAGGAAAGGCAATAATTTAGTTCTGACGATATCATAATCCTCCTACCCAAAACCATAATAAAAGAATATCCCACTGAAACACCTCACTGAAAAGGCTGTTTTCTTTTATGATGCTAGAAAAGGTATTTGTTTAGTTCTGATGACACTGTAACTGATTCCAACGTTCTGCATGGAGGAGGAAGAAATCATTTTCTATTATACATGTAGTAATAAGTAACCATATAAACTTAATGTTTTGCATTAGAAAGAAAGAGGGGGGATAATGAACTGCCATCATACTGTCTTCTGCCACCAGTAGTGCACATAGAAGCTGCCCACATGTTTGGTTCTGGGTAGGTGCATCCGCCATCTTCACATCCCCGAAAGCATGGCATCATGGTGTGGAGCCCCCGAGCCAGTGTGAATTTTCTTTCTCTTTATATCTGCCTCTCCGTCCTGACCCTTGTCTAGACAGGGGAAAGAGGCTGGAAGATATTAAAGCAGCTAAAATATTGCAAAATAAATAGTAAGTCCTCTCCTTTCTGAATTAGGGAGTGGAACCAACACTGCAACATTTATTCTTTGAGCTTGGCAATTTGTCCATAAGATTATGGTAAAGAGAACTCAGGATGACAAGAGGGACCTTAGGTAACAAATGCAAACACTCTAACCTAATTATTTGTAGCTCCACATTAATCCCAAATATAAACAAATAAAAACATTAATGAGCAAAAAAAAAGAGAGACAGAGAACTCAGGATGAGAAGTCTAATTCTAACTTGGCTAAATGAAAACTATTGGTAGTATGCCCCTGGAGCCAAGTCTGTAGGAAGAGCAGGTGGCATTGGGTTTAACAAACAAAAACAAACAAACAAAAAAACAAAACAAGAATGCCTGGGAGAAAAGAGTTGGGGATGACTATTGGACCTAATTTTGTCCTGAATAGGATTTTCCACTAAGAATACTAATGCAGTTATTCAGGCCAGCATATGCTCAAAGTATGGGAATCACAAATAATTGAAAAGCAATCAAAATGTGTGCTCTCTCCTATCTGTATGTCTTTCTACCTCCTATGGGGTTCTTTTTATTTGGCCATTGCTGCCCAGAAGTCCAGCCTGCCTCTGCACTCTCCCTAGCCTGGGATGGATGGGTGCCTTCCATTCCTCCCATTAAACCACATGCCCACTTCTTATTAGGAAGGGGGCAGATATTACTGAAATTGAGAATACCAATTTTGAGCACGCTGCATTTGAGAGGCTATAGAATGTTCAAGTTTTAGCCTTAGAACATAGAGGCTCTGGCCTCTTGTTTTTATTGTCTTTTGCTGTCCCTTCCACACGGGAAGAGAGGGACTATTCTGATTGATCTGTTAGACTACATTTTACTAATGGATAGAGACATAGTCAAAAGGTAATGGGCATTCCAAGGGACCCTTCTTCTATCTACTGCAAGATGTAGCAGGCTGGCCTTTTTGTCTATGTAGCTGTTTGGATAAGTGGATGTGGGAATCTGCCCTTTTCTTGTCACTCTCCACCAGGACACAGAGATTTGGTTTGGAACAGGAGTATCCTAGAAGCTCAGTTGCAGCCAGATGCCCCGACCCCACTCACCAGGGTGGCCTTGCATTTGGCCTCATTGGATGCTTGTCTGTCTGGCTCTCTGTTCCCTGTTTGGCAACTGGTTCTTAAACGTACATCTCTCTTGTCAGGAAACTGCAAAGGAATGCATGAGAAAGTTCTAGCACCTAAAAACATCTTAGACCCCTAACACTTCCATCTTTGCACTTAGAACAGTGCACTGTAATTATCTGACTCCTTGTTAGATGATAAAATCCCAGAGAAGCTATTATTATTGGTATCCCCCATGCTTAGTGCAATGCCCAGAACAAATTAGAAGATCAAAAACTGTTGAGTGAATGAATGAATGAATTTGGCCATTCTTGGAGCTAATTTATTATTTCCAACCTCTGGCCTCTCTGACTATGTTGCTGAATAATCCCTACACAAACTGAATCTGATCCATCTGAGGTTAGCCACTCACCATCTCCAAACTTCCACATCTCAGCTCAACATTCACATTCCCTACTAAGGTTTTATCAACGAGTTCTACCCACACCCATTTCCTTTTCTAAATTCCTCTTGCACAATTATTTTAGTACTTTGTTATTCTCCAATTTGTGTTAAGTGTGCCAGAGCAATGTTCTTAATCTACTCATGTCTTCTGAAGACATCATCAGCTAGGGCCAGGTTTGCAAGTAGAGGTTCTGCTTCTAGTCCTACTAACTTGAAGGAAGTGGAGGGGTCACTTACTTTCTGTGGGCCTTGATTTCCTCATCTGTGAAAATTGAGGAAATAATTATCTGCTTGACTGTGTCACGGGCATTATAAGGATTAAAATAAAAACACCTGCAAAACAATTACCCACAATTTATACCTCACAGATCATGGAATCATGGGTCAGAGGAGATCTTAATAAATGATTATCTTAATAAGTGATTATTCTGCTCATAGGCCTATCATTAACAAAGGCTGAATTGTTCTTACTGTGCCTCTAGTGAAGATTGTTATCACTATGGTTATTTACTTATTGCAGTGACAGATGGGTAAGGTGACCAGACGTCCTGCTTTTGGCAGGACAGTCCCAATTTTTAACAATTTGTCCTGTGTCCAGTGGTGTTTTAAAAAGTCCTGATTTTTGGAAAGAATGCATGACAAGCTAGGGAACAGCAGGACAATGGGAAGGGAATATACGTTTTTCAGCTGCTGAAAAGGTTAATGTAACTCCATTTGAGAATGAAGAGGTTAATGTACCTTCGTTTGGAAATGGAAAGGCTAATGTAAACTCCCTACTCCACTCCTGGGGAAGGTGACCCAGGTGGATGATCGCCTAGGTGGATGGTCACCCAGGTAGACCGGCGCCCTACTTCTTTGATCCATAGGCACCGCCCTATACATAATTTTTTTTAATGTATTATATTGTAAATTGTACTTATATTGAAATTAAAAAATATATTACAATACTCTTTTTGCATCCTATGAAAATTTTTGTTGCTCCATATAGACCAAATTTTTAATTAAGAACACCCCCTGCCCTCGGTCAATGGTGTCCTGCTTTACCAATATTAAAATCTGGTCACCTTACATGGGTGATCTAGTGCCTTAAACCTACTTAGAGGATGGTCAGCAGGCTGAATATGTTTGAGAAATACTACCATAGGGAATTCCTTGGAATACAGTTCTGTATTTTTTTAAGTTTACCATCATTGCATTTCTTAAAGTTTATTCTAGTTTATTAGAGATTTGTAATTTGACATAAGAATCATCAAAAACTTCATCTTTATTCACTCCCTCTTCCTTTTCTTACTTACAACATTATCTTCACTTGAACTTTGACTCCAGTACACACATACATGGAAAGTCAGACAAGAAGTATCATCCCCATTTATTTGAGTGAATTTGAAGGTCAGAGAATTTGAAAGTCAGGGGAGTCAGGACCTGGGCTCACCTGGTGTGATGGTTCTGTCCTCTTTCTGATAAGATGAGGTGAAGAAACAGAAGGATCAAGGGTGCAGTATAAGGAAAAGGTGGGCTATTTAACATTCTAAGCATTTAGGTCTTGTGAGGTGAGAGGTTAAAACTTTTGTTTAAAATGAAATTACTGGATTGTCTTTCAGTAGTTCATGTTCATTATTCCTATTTGCTCTGGTCTATATAGTCAAGAGTTCTACAGTCATTCAATGACAGGGACACGTTCTGAAAAATGTATCATCAGGTGATTTGGTTGCTGTGCAAAGCACAGTGTACTTACACCAGCCTTTCCAGGATACAAACCTATAAAGCGTATTACATGCTGAATACTGCAGGCAACTGTAACACTATGGCAAGTATTTTTATATCTAAACATAGGAAAGATATAGTAAGACTATGGTATTATAGTGTTACAGAACCACTGTTGTGTGGTCTGTGGTGTAGGACTGTACATATGCTAATGAATATTTAGCATAACTACACTGCTAGATGGCTTTTGAGTCAACTCTATTTGCATACTGCTAGCTTTCATAATGTTTCTAAGTATACTAGATTAATAAAGAAATTGGATAGTGTATGATAATAATAACTGTGATTTACTCAACTTTTTAAGATTTAAAAAAACCCTCCATGCCTATATTTAG
Organism: Galago senegalensis; assembly: GCA_963575145.1. Taxonomy (NCBI): domain Eukaryota; kingdom Metazoa; phylum Chordata; class Mammalia; order Primates; family Galagidae; genus Galago; species Galago senegalensis. The sequence goes on along the minus strand of CAUYTI010068676.1, from coordinate 28,525 downwards.
TTCAAAGATCAAAGAAAAAATAAGAATTCTAGGGAAATCACTGAAAAAAATTTATCTTAGTTCCAGTAAAGGAAATTATATTGTGTGGCAACAGTAAATTCATTAGCTCAAGAAAATTAGAATTCTTTATATACAGAGAATATACTGTAAGATTCCCTAAGTCGTGATGTTTCTTGTTATTCATGGATTTTTTTGTAACCAGTTATAAGATGTCACATATAGTTATTTGTGCATTCTTTTTACAGTGTGGTATAAAGTACCAGTATGGGATGAGACTCATTTTCTTTGATTTGGAAGTTACTTGTAAGAATCTAATAACGTGAATTTTAAACTAAGTTCATACAAACAGATACTTGAAGAAGGGAGACGTTTAAGGAAGTTTAACAACGTTAGCTAGGTAAATTAACATGCCCCAGGCTGGGAAAGGTAAGCATCCTACTCAGTGTATTTCTGACTCAAATTCCAAGAGTAGGGACCTAATCAGAAGTATATGTCTCAACTGTCTGATATGGTAGCCACAAGAGACATGGGGCTATTTAAAGTAAAATTCATTAAAATTAAATAAAATGTACAACTCAGCTCCTTATTTGCAGCAGCCACATTCAAAAGTTCTAAAGCCACATGTGGTTAGTGAGTCCCATATCAGGCAGAAGGATAAAAGACATTTCACAGCAATTTCCATTAGACAGCAAACCTTTCTGCTGACGGAGGAGGTTAACAAGGTTAACAAGGATTCCATGTGAATGGGGTGGAAAGTTCAGAACATTTCCCCAAATTAGCATCCCCTTGATCGCCAGCTCCAAATGGTTCCATAAGCTACACACACACACACACACACACTCACACACTCTCTCACACACACACACACACACACACACACAGATGAGTCTTGATTACCATCAATAGTCATATCTTTCTATCTTTTATAGCCATGACTTTAATATCACTGAAACAAACCCTGAATCTGCCCCTTCTGGGAGATTGTAATATAATGAATAACTGAAAATAATTCTATTTCAATGCAGATTTTTCATTGAGGAGGATACACTTTTGAATGCATGGTGCTTTATTTAAACACACATACATACAATGGTGACAAAGGAAAACATTACAGAATTCAGCACAAAGGCTGCATGCAGTAGTAGGATGGGCAGACTCTAGCTTTACAGGATGAAATATGGGTTGAAAAGAGGAAGAGACCAGACAGTAAGTTTCATTTCCCATCACCACATAGAAGGGTCTTCAAGCCTGTAAAACATAAGAAAAAAAGCGTGTAAGAGAAGCTGCCCAAGTGCCTGGGTTGCTGGCAAGAGTGCGACATTTCAGTTCTCAACAAAAAGATAACTAGAAAGTGGTAGCATTCTACATAGGAGGCCACGTGGAATATCAGACCTCGAAACAGGGGAATAAAGTGCAAAGACCCAGCTGAGTGGCTTTCACTGCTGTCAACAGGAGTTTCCAGCAGATTTCAGAATAGGACTTTAAAGGCTCTGCATGTATTAAAGGGCCCAAAGAACTCTGCAATATTCCTGAAGATGAAAATTACAGAAAGCACATGAAACTGTAACAAGAAAGTTATTGTTACTAAACTCTAAATATGCTTCTTTTGGTTTCCTGTAAGTCTTTTAATGCAGTAAGTTGCTATTTACTAGACTATAAGAACGCTTTTTAATAAAATAGCACTCACAGGCAACTGCAAGTTTTGTCTCCTTCTAACTGCCCATGATGGAGTCTGTCAATCAGGCTGTAATTAACTTTATTTCATACACAAACTGTACTGCTTTGGCACAAAACAAAGTGAAGCTCTATGTAAGTCTGGATTGTCATGTTTCTAATCCTAAGTAGACATCCCCTGCCAGAAGCTTTTTATTGTGGCAAACATAATATGCATGTCAATGAAATAAAAAAGGTATTTATGCTTAGTAAACCCTTACGAATTTTCTGCCTGCTTCCTTTGCATTCGCTGGTGTTTCCAGGAACAAGAGCACTGGAGTTTTATTCCAGTTCAAATGATTGTTTCCTTTAGTGTAAAATCTGATAGCTCTATCCATGCACCCTTTGCTCTGGCTGATCACTTCACAAAAGAACTGAGGGAGTGTGGGAAGAAAGTATGTGGCCCAGTGGGCCATCCTGTGATTCTCTAGGGAGAATCTCCATGAAGAGTCACATGACAGTCACACTCCCTGAGCAAGCATTCTAGTGACCTCCTCTGGGAAACCTGGTTATTGCCATTGTAGAGCCTGTGTTTAGGCTGTCAAGCCACCATGTGGGCGACTAGTGTGCTCCGTGTTCCTTCTGTGGATGGAGGCAGGAAGCAGGTGATTATGAAACTGGAGGAGGGCCAGCTCTGGTGGTGCCAGAGAATCCCAGCCCAGCATTTAACACCCAGGTGTAGGTGGGTACCTCTTCCCAAGCCAGACTCACACTCCAAGAAAGCCCTGAGGCTACAGGAAAGTTCCTAAGAATAACATCTTCAACATTCATTCATTGAATATAATAAATTACTATGGGACATCAGTTAAACTAAAATATGTCAAAAAGTATTCAGACACACCTGATGTATCTACAGCTTCATGTAAAACCAAGAAGGTTGGAGTAAAAACCATGAGGGACATTTTCTAGGACATCTGGACATTCCACATAGTATACATGTATAAAAACTAAACCTTATGCCAGCCCAAAGATGGACACTTGGTCATTTCAATTTAGAGCTAGAGATGCTATGGCCCCCAATTCTATCAATGTTAGAAATTCTATGTAGCATAATTTCTGAGTTAAAAATCACATATATTTAAAATTTTCAAAGGAGTCCCAAGTGATCTGGGCTAGGAAATATTATCCCATAGAAGTCTAAAGATTTGGCAGTGAGATCATGAAAAGAAAAGGTCCCTCCCTGATTCTTTATCCCTATTTCTGGCCAGATCCTCCCTCTTCTAGAAGCCCACATCCCAAAGCCTCCCGCCAGGCAGCTTTCTCTGATTTCTCTCCCCAGACACCCTGAGCTCTGCAACAATGTCCCCAAACAAGCCATACCTAGTTCTGGGAACATTTTCTGTGCTTTCTCTCATCAAGAGATCTGAAATCAGCGTCTCAGGGCTAGATCGTTTTCCATATCTGGGGGGACAAAAGTCTTTTAAAGCAAGTTTGGCATAGGCATAAAAACCTTTAGGAGAAAAGAAGATAGCCTTTTTTAAACGACTACAAGTTATTTTCAGTTGTTCATCTGCTAACAAGCAATGTGGGTGTACAAAACATATATTATTACCAGAAACATCATAAACATGATTTCAAACTGCATACGTATTTAAATTCTGCTGAAATGCTTAATAAATAACTTCACAGATTGTTTAAACCCAACCAAAATTCCTAGTCAAATGTTTGCCTTTTAATGCTACCACAGATAGTACATATACAGATACACTTTTATAACTAGCCGACAGGAAATTTAAAAACATTGAAGTAGGACTTAAAATGTTTCCATAATTAGTTAATTGACTATAGTTCTGATGATACACAGCAGTTTAAACCTTAACAAGGAGACCAGATGATATTTCAGAAACAACGCCAGGGGTGAAAAATATCAGCAGACTGCCATTCAAGACCCACCTGTGTCTTTGAATCCTAGTTTTCTCATTGGTTTAAAAAAAAAAAGCATAACCCCTGCTTAAATCAGAGTCTTTGTGAAAATCCGATGTGAAATATGAGTCACAATGCTTTGAAAGTGACAAAGTGATACACAAATGCAAATTATTGCTGTTGAAATGCGTCCATTCTAACAGCTACCAGCAGATCCTGGTTCTAAACTAACAGTCTTCCCCCATACTGTGAGTTCAGCCTCCTTGGAAGTATAAAGGGTTCTTACTGGTCCATAAAAATGTTTATTTTTCTCCTGTGGCTCGAGATGGACAATATAGGAACGTGAGGCTATGTTTACCTGCTAGAGTGATATGTGCTACCTGCTCCCAGACACTGGAAAAAGGTCAGACAAGACTACACCAAAATAGCTTCTTTGTTTTTAAAGAAGCTATTTTTTCAGGGGAAACGGGAGAGGAAGGGGAGGAGAGGGAGGAGGATGGGGGGAGGGAGGGTAATCGGTGGGACCACACCTACTTACATCTTACAAAGATACATGTGAAATTTACTAGGTGTAGAATATAAATGTCTTAAAACAATAACTAAGAAAATGCTGTGAAGTCTACGTTGACCAGTTTGATGAAAGGATTTCAAATTGTATATAAAACCAGCACATTGTACCCCAGGATTGCATTAATGTACACAGCTATGATTTAATAAAAAAAGAAGAAGAAGAAGAAGAAAAAGCTAGCTATTTTTTCCTTTCCCGAAAAAAGGTATTGGATACCAGCAGCCACTTTGTTTACAAATAAAAAGTTAACCTGGCATGGACTGATTTACTAATAGGTAAAACAACTAAACAAAGCTGATGGGTTTATACTCTAACTGCCTCCCAAGTACAATTAATTCTAAATGTTTTGGAAAGATTTTCCTGTTACTGTTCCTTACTAAGACTCAAGGGGAACAAAAACAAAACAGCCCCTGTGTCTTTCCCATCATTTTAGATTTTCTCAAAGGTTATCTAGAATTGAGATATCAGGCTCTAGGCTGCTGCCTTTACTTATTTATTCTGCCCGTCACTTGATTTTACTAATCTTAAAACTCCTGGGCAACCTTAATGTATTTAACATCATCCTGCTCTAGTGAGTTAACAAACTGGCAACTACGCTCTCCAATTTATCAGGAAAGAATCTAAATCTGCAATACCAGGGCTTGCACGGTCACAAACTACATCCCTATTTCTGGCCAAATCCTCCAGAGTCTAGAAGCCCCCATCCCAAAGCCTCCCCTCATTATTCAGTCTTCTTTCTTCTCTAATTAATTTTGAACTACCCTTCTTCTCTATAATGCTTTAACTTGCAAAGATTTAATCTTCAGGGCAGATTCAAACCAGGGTGCGTATTAGAATCACCTGGGGGGTCTTAAAAACCACAGTAAAGCACAGGCACCACCCCAGAAGGTCTGATTTAATTTGTCAGGGGGAAGCCCAGCATCAGTGTATTTGAAAAGCTCCCCAGGTGATTTTAATGTGCAACCAGGATGGAGAAGAACTAAGGTAGGGCTGAGTGTCTCAGCCTCAGCACTGCTGACATTGTAGAGCGAATGTTCTCTGTTGTGGGGGCCGTCCTGGGCATGGTAGAATATTGAGCAGCCTCCCTGGGCTTTACCTACTAGATGCCCACCTCCACTTGTGAAAACAAGAAAGTCTACAGATGTTGCCAAACGTCCTGGGGAAAATAACATCATCCTCAGTTGAGAACCACTCATCAGGGGGCTCTCCAGGCAAAACAGACACACCCTGTAGAATAAAGGGTGCAGCTTTCAGAAGAAATGAACCAGTGTATACACAGCAACAAGAAGATAGCTTAAAAACACCAACTGAGTGGGGAAAAGGAAGATAATGATATCAGATTACCATTTATGCTAAATTAAAACATATTCACATATGACAGTAATTTGAAAAGTGTATCATGTGCATATGAGTGGGCGTAGTGGGAAGGCAATGAGTGAGAAATGGAGGGCATGGGTGGATATTGCGAGCCTCTGATGGCTTGTAGGATGAAGTTATATGAAGATGAGACAGGAAACTGCCTCAGGAACCAGCTCATTTCCATGTAAGTAAATCTCTTGCCATCAAACTCAAGCCCCTCTCCCCTATTTTTTCTCATCAGAGATGTTAGAGATGACATCAACTGTTGATGGTGGTGACAACACCCAAGGAAATCAACAGCAGGGTTCAATGCCATCACCCTTAAAAAGCTTTTATGAAATGTCCTTAGTTTTACGATTTGCAAAATGGAGATAATTATATGCACTTCAAAGCTTTAAGGTAAAGCCTGAATGAGATAATACTTATGAAAACATTTTGAAATACTAAAGCGTTAAACAAAGGTAAAGCTTTATAGCAATCATCTTTACAGAAATGGGTTTTACTGTATATTATACTCTAACTAATTACAAAACAGAAGGTATTTTTTAAGAAAAAAACAGTATCTTTTTGTTTGTATAAGCTCTCTGGTCTGATCTATGTGATAGCACAGCAAGAATTTGAAGCACATAACTTTCTGGGAAGTTTACTAGGATATAACATATGATTACTTTTTAGTCAGTAAGTTGATAAGATTTCAAAGGATCACTAACTAATATTAGTTAATTCTGGCATTTTTATGGTTTTCTTATACTGTATAATGGGGTTGAAACTACAAACACACACACAGTGCAGTAGAAAAGAAAACAGTTCTACAGATATTTGTCTTTTTCTAAATACTGTCATTTAATTCACTCGGGCGGGGGGGGGCAGGATGGCAACCCCGCTGTTGATTCCTTATTGGTTTTGTGGGGTGGGGGGTTCACCTGCTCGCCCGCGTCCTTACAGCATTTGCCTGGTGCATTCTTATCCCTCTACCTGGCACGTTTCCATGAGGTTTCCAGACGGGCCCCCACTGGTCTAACAACTACATCAACCCAAACAAACAAAAAACCACGAGCGGGTTGCGGGGGTGGGGGTGGGGGGCGCCCTAGCCGGCCTCCTAGCCTGTGGGACCTGAGTCTGAGGCGCGCGTCTTTGTGATTGTAGCTGCAGAGAGAAAGTGCCCAGTTTCTGCAGCTGGTCCCCCACAGACATTAGAGCTGTGTGCCTTACACTTAACTGCCGGGAGAGAGAGAAGAAAAAGAACCGATCGCAGTCTGCTAAAAGCCCCCGGACCTCCGGGGGTGCAGGCGTTCGGAGTCCGTCCTGCGGCGCCCACCCACCTCTGCCTGGTGATGAGGTTGATGTAGTGTCGCAACGCGGAGTAGTATCTGGCCACGTCTTCCGCAGGTGCGTCCTCGCCTGGATTGTCCGGCTTGGAGGGGTACGCCTCGGCCAGCGCGCCCAGGCACACCAGCAGGGACAGGGCGAGGGTGAGTCCGGACAGCCCCAGTCGCTTGCTACCTAGCATCTGAGGGCACAGAAAGCGCGATATAAAGGGCCTGAAGAGTCAGAACACAGTCGCCCCGTTGTCCCGCGCCCCTCCCCCTGCTGCCACCCGCGCCACGAGGCTCTCAGTCCCAGTCCCGCAGGCAAAACCCAGCGTCGCTAGCTCCACCTCGCGGGCCCGGGGCACCTCCTGCCCCGGCCCGGCCCCTCTGCCCCACCTGAAAACTTCGCACAACTTCTGTGGTATGGACCAAGCGTCGCCCGGCGAGCACAGGGTGCGGGCCCCGCCAGTTTAGACACTTTAAAAACATATTTAGAAGTTCCTCCTGCTGGGTAGAGACATGACCACTTTCCTCCTCTCTCGCTCCAACCCTTGTCGGAGAAGAACTTTCTTCTCTGTTACTTTTGGTCAGCCTGGCTGCAGGGATTCAACAGTGACAACGTGGTGACCTGAGGAGGGCAACCACGGTGGAGAGGGGGAAACAGGACGCTTTCCTGGGCCAGCCACTCTCAGTCTGGATTCCAAGGATCCGGAGAGGAGACAGAGCGCGAGAGATTCCCCCTTAGAGGCGCTGCCTGGGAAGCCTTCCTCCCGCGCACCGCTCTCCGGGGTCTCCTGACAGCCACCACCCCCCGCCTAGGGAAACCTCCAGCTGCTTTGGGATAGGGGCCCCTAGTTCTCCCTCCATTCAGCCAAAAGATAATCCAAAGGGACCTCCCAACCGGGAAGGTCTGGAGAAAGGGCGGACGAGCAATTGGAGCGAACCCCAAGAGGCAAGTGGAATTTCTCTGCCAAGAGCTGCTGGCGCGCGTCGGGGCACCGAGCGCGCGGAGTCAGGTGCCACCCTCCTCCGACCCCAGGGCTGCGCAGAGGGTGAGATCGAGCCTTGAGAAAGTTTACAGGCTCCCACCTCCTTTGCTCCCTTCCCAGTCAAATGGGTTGTGGCACTCACGGTGGCTTGTGGGCGGGCGTGGCCGGGCTGCGAGTGCTCTGCTGTCGGGCGCGCCTCTCCGAGGGGTGAGAGCCGGCGGATGGGGTGCAGAGAGCGGGTCGCAGCTGAGCTTTTATGGAGCTCCCTCGCCGCCGCAGGAGGGGCCTCGGGCAGTCACGCTTGGGTGACTCCCACCCGCCACTTCCCGCCCCCGAGTGGCAGGAGGAGGGGGCTGGAGCCGCGGTAGCTAGAGTGGAGAGTCGCCCACAGCCCCACTCTCCCTCTCCAGTCCCTGCTAGCGAGGTGGGGAGGTGCGGGCGAGGTGGCGCTCCGGGAACGCAGAACAGGACCACACAGCCCAGTCGCCTACCCTCCGGCCGCGCCGGACCAGGCTTTCCCTCCGGCCCGTCTAGTCTTGCCAGAGATGGGCGCAGCTCAGATCATCTTTGTCGCCTGTCACCGAGACTATCAACCCTTCGGGTGCCGGAGTAGGGGGTACCTGAATCCTCTACGTGGTGAAGCATCTCCGGGACCCTCGTGGTACTCGCGCCGGGCATAACTACGAGCTTTCTGAGCGAGGCAAATGGGCTTGCAGATTTTTCCTGCACTTAAAGCAAATCAGAGGCGGCTGCCCTAAGTCCGGAGCTGGGGGTCCCAAAGCCGCTCCGAGGTTGCTGAGAACCGCGGTCCCTGGCTTTCGCCCCTTTCCCCAGCTGATTTATCTGGGAGGTCAGCCTACTCAAGTACTCGCCCAAAGGCGGAGAGCCAGGTTCTGTCGCGACCTGAGCGCATGGCGACTCAAAATTCCCCAGAGGCGGAACACCACGGTAAACCCATTTCCCTGATTTGGTGGAAAAGAGCCAACTTTCCAGAGACTTCTAGAGACCCCTTAAAGAGCAATAAAACAACAATTATGGTCCAAAGTGGCTGTAGTTAAGCGAGCAGGAATTTCTCCCTTACCTGCCAGCCCTGTGGAGTCCCCAAAGTACTTTCAATTAACTGAGAATGTGTGTTTTGATTAAAATGAAGCAGGTTAAAAAATGGTCAACATTAATTAGTACATCATGTCAAACCTGTTGAATGGATGTGAAAGATACGAAAACGATTTTTACAAGATCAGAATTTTATGCAGTAGACTAAGATCTTAAAGTTCCCTGAACGAATACTCCCTGAAGTCCGAATCTTTCTAAATAAAACAGCACATTGGGAAATTAAAACATTAAGTTGAATGTTATATTAATGCTAAAACGGCATGTGATTCTGTTCACCTGACGCTTTAGTTTTGTGCTGCTCTGAAAATGTTGAATTAACTATCAAATGTGATTCCTTTGTGTGCGTGTGTGTGTCTGTATGTTCAAATTATAATTCTGAAGACCAACATTCCTTGGCAACTGCTTTTCTGTGTATATTAGATAAACACACCAGGCACACGAATATCAGGGCTCTCAGAGTTGGTCAGAGGTGCTTATACAAAGGGACCTTTGGTAAAAGTGAAAAAAATACCTTCTAACTTAGAGCCCTTTCTTGACAAAGGGAGTGGCACGGTTCACATTTTAACAAAATAATCTTACTTTTAGAGTGCACCATAGATATCTATCAATTAAAACCTAGATTCAGAGGGAATCATGGAATTTGGGAGAACTTACTACTCAGGAGGCACACTACTCTTTAAGTGGGGAGCACTGTGGAGAACTGATTAATTTAGCTTAAGATTGAGTCATTGGTACCCAAGAATAAGAGCCTATTCTCATGGTTAAGCATTTGAACAATGAAAAACAGGGAGTGATGAGCCCTCCCTGGTCTTACATCCCTGTGTCCTTTATCTCTGATCTAAGCTGCATCCCCTGGCCTTAGGCTCGGAATGTTCTGTCTCTCTCAGGACTCTGCTCCATCAATTGCCTCTTCTATTTCCTGGAGTTGACTATACCCTCCCTCGGCTTATAAATTTACTTGGATTTGTTCTAGGAAAGAAACAAACTAAAACTAAAACCCCCTCAAAACAAACAAAACCAACTGTCACTCAACCCAGCATCTCCTCCCAGCTGCTGAGCCATGCCTTCCCTTTGTTTCAAAGTCAAGTTTACTTATGTATGTGCTTATTTATTTTTAACAGCTTTATTAAGACACCATTGAAATATACAAAGCTATAAATGTTTAAAATAGTCAATCAGATTTATTTTTGCATATATGTATGCCCATGAAAACATGAAAACATCACTACAACCAAGATCATGAACTTATACATGACCTCCCCCAATTTACATTTGTAATTCCTTCCACCTGCCTCTCCCTAGTCTCCGCTCCATGAGTCAGCTTTCTGTCTCTGTAGATTTGTTCGCATTTACTAGAACTTCATATAAATATAACTCCACAGTATGTACTCTTTGTCTCCTTTCTTTCCCTCAGCATCATTATTTTTGGATCCACTCCTGTTGTCACATGTATCAGTAGTTTATTCCCTTTTAGTGCTGGGCAGTGTTCCATTGTATGATACGTAACATGATGTTGTAAACAAGTTACAACAGACACAGTACAGCCCACAGTGTCTGAAGTATTCACCATCTGGCTCTTTATAGAAAATACATGGACTCTGATTTAGAATTGAAATATTTTATATAATTCATGGGTAAACAAACAAAATAGACAATTTGAGGGTCCGTAATGGGCCACACTACTTCCTGCTCAGAGCTCCTACACATGTTATTTTCTCTGCCTGGAGCACTCTCCCTTCCCTTGGGTCTTTACCAGCAAACTCCTGCTTCTTTTTTATGTTTTACTTTGCATGGCATTTCTCCACCATCCCTCAATCTAGATTAGGTTTCTCTCCAACTCAGTTCATTCTATGATACCATAATACAGTGTTTTTCGACCTTTTTTATGTCACAGCACCCTTGAACCAATAGTTAAACTTTTGTGGTATACTTGAATTATGCTGATTTAAAAAAAAAAGTAAAATAAAGAATATACTTACTGTGCTTTGAACTTCTTTTGAAAATAAGTTAATTACTGATCTGGCCCAGACCAGCTAACCAACAATGACAACTGCAACAAAAACAAAAATATAGCCAGGCATTGTGGCAGGCGCCTGTAGTCCCAGCTACTTGGAAGGCTAAGGCAAAAGAATCCCTTAAGCCCAAGAGTTTGAGGTTGCTGTGAGCTGTGATTCCATAGCACTCTACCAAGGGCAACAAAATAAGACTGTCTCAAAAAAAAATTTTTTTTTGCATCTCACTAGTGTGCCGTGGCATGCCAGTTGATAATTACTGCCATACTATCCTAAATTGTTCCTTTAAAGAGCCTTTCATAGCAGTAACTGTCTATTTAGGTATATAACCACATATTTTTTTTTGTTTGCTATTTCTAACATGTCATAGTTGTAAGCATCCTGAGAGTAAGGATGTATGTTTTGTTCACCTTTATAATCCTGATCCTCAGAATGATACTTGGCTTTTAGTAGGTGGTCAATAAAAATTTACCAAAGAAAACCAAAACTTGGCATGCTATTTTATATATACTTATAATTTGAAGTTGAAGTTTGTTAGGGTTTTAGAGGTCCAACAAATAACCTCTCCCCAGATGAAATCTGATTGGTTGTTACAAGTCAAACATAAAAAAATCAATATGCCAAGTTGATCTATGGATTACAGGCTGTACCTTTAGCTCTTCTTTTTTTTTTTTAGAAACAAACTTTAACGTTTTAACTTTTATGTTACTTTCAGTAAACTCGATAAAGCACTTTTACATGCTTTGTTTCCTTTCTAGAACTTTTTTTGATTGTAATGGCTTCCTTTAACAAGAACATGAACGCAAACACTGCTTATTACTCATCTCACCTACCAATAGTTTCTTTCAGGTGTTTATCTCGAAATAATTTAAAAGACTAGCCACTTTGTAAGGTTAATAAAGAGTAATCAAAATCAATTTACTGCTCTTCAATCTCTCTTTTTTATGGATCACAGAAAGCTTTACAAATAACAATAAACTAAACATCATGCTTTCAAGACAGAAACCTTTTCCGCAGAAATGGAGTTAAGAAAATGGGATCGAGAGATGGCACAATTAGTTTTAGTATTATAGGACCAAGGGAAGGGTAAGAGCACAAAATTTATATTTTATTATAACCTAGAAGACAACAAGTTATCCATCATGTCAAAATGAAATAAAATTTAAGAAAGATCTAAGAGTTTTGTGTTTTTTAAAAATAACCTGAGAATTAATTTCTCGTAGAGAGTTTATACTAGTCACATTTATTTTATTTTATCCAGTTAAAAATTAATTTAAAAATTAGGTAACACAAACACATAATTCTACGTTAGAAATGTATACTTTTTAAAGATACACTTAAAATATCTTCCTCCTATTCCTGCCAACATTTACCCCATTTCTTGCCTCCCACCTATGTAATCATTTTTATTAACCTGTGTGTTTTTCCTGACTTCCTTTATGCAAATCAAAGCAAAATAAAAGGGTGTTCTTACATTTTTCCTTTTCTTATAAACAAAAGCACCACACCAGACACACTGTTCAGCACCTTGATTGTTTTCATTTAATACTATAGGCATCTTTTCCATCCTAGAGCTAAAAGACATCTTCACCTTTTATCCTAAAAACATTTTTGATGGAAACAGTTTCATTGTATAAATGTATTATAATTTATTTTACCAGTCACCTGTTAATGGGCACTTTGGTTGCCTCCAGTCTTCTGCTATTAAATAATACTTAAACTAACTAATAATTTTATAAATATATCATTTCTTATATGTACAGATATATCTGTAGGAAAAATTTCCAGAAGTGGATGGATTGAGTTTAAAAGATATTCATAAATCTTATACATACTTGCCAAATTGTTCTACAAAGGGAATTTACAAAGTCTCCCACTAATAAAGGCATCTATTTTCCCAAAGCAACAGTGTAGTCACATTTGGATTTTGACCACTTAATAGGTTAAAAAAAAGTACTTTGGGGTGCTTCAAATTTCATTTCTTTCTTTATAAGTGATATTGAACTTCTTTTCATATATTTACAAGCCATTTTTTACTCCTTTTTGTAAGCTATCTGTTAATATTCTTTGAAATTTTTCTAGATGGTTGGTCACTTTTGAATCTATTTTATTTATACTATTCATAAGTAAAAGACCTGCTCTGTGTGAGGCACTGCTCCAAGCACTTGAGATACATCCTAAAACAAAATGCATACGAGGCTTATAGTTTAAACAGAAAGCACATAATAAACAAAATAAAAAAGTAAATGACATGGTTTCTTAGAAACCATGATGAGTTCTACAAAGGAAATCACTGAGATGGAAAGGAGATTGAAAGTGGTAGTGGGGGACTGAAGAAGGGTTGGAGGGTCAGGACAGGTCTTATTGAGAAGGAGACATTTGAGCTTGAAGCAGCGGAGGGAGTGAGCTAGACAAGTAAGTGGGTCTTCTGATATGAAGACCTGGGGTGGGATTGATCAAGGTGGTGGCAGGGAAGGGATGAGAAGTGGTTGGATTCTTGATTATTTTAAAGGTAGAGCATAGAGTATGAGAGAAAGATGAAACAGAGATAAGAATAACTTAAAATTTTTTGGCCTGAGTATCTGAAAGAACAGAGTTGCCCCCAAGAGGAGTGGGAGTAATCTGGGGTTTGGCATTGGGAACTCAGCTGAGGAAATGTCAAGATTTTGAAGTTTATTAGACCCCAAGGGGAGATGTCAGTTGTACATATGAATCTGGAGTTAAAGAGAGACGTTTAGCCTTGAGACATATGTTCAATAATTGCCCTTTGGTGACATAAATGTCACCAAAGTTGTGACAATAGATAAGATCATCAAGAAATTGAGTAAAGAGACAGAAGTTGAGTCCCGTAGTGAGTCGATATTGAGAGGCCAGGAGCTCGGAAAGTAGAAGCAAAGTAGACTGAGATGAAGGGAACAGAGAGGTAGAGAAAAAGCAGAAAAGTCTGATGTTTGGTGTCCTGGATGTCATATGAAAAATCTTTAGGAAGTGGACGCCCACATCAATTGCTGATGAAAGGTAAAGTAAATCAACCACTGGCTGAAATGGACCATTGGCTTGAGGAATGCCAGGGTCTTGACAAGAGCAGTTTGGGTGTACGGGGCGGGGTGTGGGGGGGTGGGGAATGAAAGCCACCAGGTGGGATTTAAGAGAGCAAGAGAGGAAAGATAGTGGAGACAGCTCTTTGCGGTGTTTCACTGCAAAGGGGACTAGGATGAGGGGAGTAACTGGTGAGGGAAATGGGATCAAGAGTGTCTTTTTGCTGGGCATGGTGGCTCACGCCTGTAATCCTAGCACTCTGGGAGGCTGAGGCAGGTGGATTGCTTGAGCTCAGGAGTTCAAGATCAGTCTGAGCAAGAGCTAGACACAATCTCTACTAAAAATAGAAAAAACTAGCGGGGGTAAGGGGGGAAGGGGATGGGGCTAGCTGGCCTGTGAGGGAGAGAGCCAGAAAAGTAAGTGGGACAGAGCATCTGAGGCAGAGAAGATCGTAAGGTGAGATCGGCCAAGCTAGTCAAGGGAGGCTGAGGCAAGAGGATTGATCAAGCCCAAGAATATGAGATTGCTGTGAACTATGGTATCACCCAGGATGACAGAGTGAGAGACTGTGTCTCTAAAAAGAAAGAGAGAGAGAGAGAGAGAGAGAAGTGTCTTTTAACATGAGAAATGAAGGAGCTTGATAGTCTAGTAAATGGAATGATCAGGGAGGAGGAAAAAGTAACAATGAAGAAGAGAGTTAATAGAAGCTTTTACATATTTGAGAGTTTATCCCCTTGTGAAATTAGTTGCAAAAGATTAATCTGTAGTTTGTCATTTATCCTTTGACTTTGTTTAATGTGTTGTTTTTTGCCTTACAGAAGTTTTGAATGTATAGTTGAATGTATTGGTCTTGTCATGTGTGCGTCAAAGTTTTGAATTTACGAGGTCTTTCACATGCTACAGCAGAGTTCATGAAATATGGCCTAAGGGCCAAGTCTAGGCTTTCCTTTATTTATTGATTGATTGATTGATTGATTGCAATTTTTTTTTTTTTTTTTTTTTGCCGAATCCGGGTTTGAACCCACCACCTCCGGCATATGGGGCCGGAGCCCTACTCCTCTGAGCTACAGGTGCCACCCGGCTTTCATTTATTTTTGCAAATAAAGTTTTATTGGGACATAGCTACCCTCCTTTGTTTACATAATGTCTATTGTGGTTGTTGTACTCCAGTGACAGAACTGAGTACTTGTGACTGTAACCATATGGCCCACAAACCTAAAATACTTGCTGTTTAACCCCATATGCAAAAAAATTACCAACCCCTGCTCTATGGTAAAAAATGAATTAATTTGCCTGTGCTTTGTTTTTTTCTTGTGCTTTTATGATTAATTAATATTTTTCTTCCCCCTTTCCTTTTTTCTTTCTTTCTCTGTCTTGTAGTTTTCTTTTTTTACATTAAAACTTGAGATTTATCTTAGTATTGTGAATAAACTAGGTTTTCAATGCTTTGTCTCTAAATGGGCTATTCTTTTTCTCAATATCATTTATTGATAAGTCCATCATTTGTCCAGCTTTGGAATGCCAACTTTAGCATATATAGTAATAAATTCTTATGAGTATTTGTGTTGATTTTTGGATTTTCTGTTTTATTCATTTGGTCTCTCTGTCTGTATAGACATAAAACCACACTGCTTTAGTTATATAGACTAATATGCACCTACAGCTTGTACATGTCCATCATTATTCTGTTTTATAGAGGTTTTTATTTACTATTAATTTTTTTGCTAGGCTGCATACATTTTTAACATTCTATATCTTATTTTACGTAATTTTATTATGTTTATTTTTACAAAATCTCTTGCATTTCTTTTGTTTTCTATCCATTGGTTTATGATCTAGGATAGTTTTTCATCTCCTGTTTTGGCAATTTGGATGATCCGTTTTATTTTCTCTTGTGTTTCTCCTCACAAATTTGAATAATTTGAACTGAACAATAGTTGCTATTTTGGCTGTCCACCTAGTTGTCCCTCCTTCCTTATTCTTTGCTAACAGACCCGGGTTTAGTTCTGACTTCAGTATTTTCAGCTAAAGGGCTAGATTATGATGACTCTCTAACCTTTACCAATGATTGGTTCAGGGTTGAATATGGGATACATTTCTAGCCAAGAAATAGCAGGATAAATCATCTGGTGGTGTTTAAGAAAGCGTTTTCTCTCTGACAAAGAGACACGTCCTTTGCCATAACTCCCCTCTCTTACGGCTTTGGATATGGTTTAGTGAGATGTGATGCTTAGTGCTGTGGCAGCCATCTTGTGGTCATGAAGACCACACGCAGAGGCTGGCGGAAAGCAAGGACCAAAGGGGCTTAGATCCTTGACAAAATCAGTCAGCTACTAAGCTACTCTTGGGACTGACTACTTCTGAATGTCTCATTAAGTAAATACAATTCAATGTTAGCTAGATTTTCAGCTACTTGCGGTCAAAAGCATTCTTAATTAACAAGCTGCTTTAACTTCGAATTCTTGACTTCTGCCATATTATTCGTGTTATTTTATTATTTTTTATTTTCAAGGTTTTTAAAATAAGGGAAATCTCTATTGGGGCCTTATATTTATCTTTCTATTTGTAATAGATTTTTCTCGATTGCCTTCCTGTGCTACCTACACGCCTTTTGTACCCTTTTCTCAAAGAGCTGATGTAAGCCTGTCGTATTCACAAACCGTTACATCTGCTTTTCCATTGTCTGAGAGGGTGGCAAGGATGGGAGTAAGTGGGTTTCAGGGAGGAAGAGTGGAACCAGGGCCATGGACATCACCTCTGGGGGGTTTTGACATTGCTTTCTCTATACTTTAGCTAAAGGTTCTGTACTGAGGTTTACTCTGTACAGTTGGAAATGTTTCTTTCTGATCCTGTGAAAAAAGCCCTCTGATTTCACATTGTTCACCAGATTCCAGGCACAACCAGAGCCTTCTCTTCTCTCAAAGACAAACTTCCTTGGGTGACTATTTCCTTCCCTCCTTTCCCTGCTTGCCTCTCTTGGTCCCCTCTAGGATATAGGTGGAAAGGCATGAAAAAAATGGCCAAATCAAAAGTTCATTCCACTGAATATTTATTTTCTTTCATGGTGAACATAGGTGATCATTTAAAGGAATTCTGAATCTCTTCTTTTGAGCTTCCACTCCAACTCCCATTCCTCACACAGTTCTCCTCCTTCCTTGTAAAACAAGGACTATCTGTGAGTTTTTCCAGAACGTTGTCTCTTCATTTTCTTGTCCCGTGCACTGCTTTGGAGGAGTCAATAAGCTACAGTCAATTTACAGAATCTTCTATGGATTCTATTTTATAACTGCTATGGTATAAGGTGATTCCTCTTATCAAGTTTGGAAGCTTCTGGAATTATTTTATTTTGTTCCCATTCTTACTTATTTTTGTGTATTTTGATAGATTTGGAAGAAGAGAAATTTCTTTTTCTTTTTTTTTTTTTTTTGAGAAACTTCTTGATTCTGTATTTTCTTTGCCAGATTTCTCAGTGAAATTGAAACAGAGTTCACAGATAATACTGCTTCTATCACTATGCAGTTTTAGCAGTGTCTAGAAGTACGTGTACAAGAGAATTGTGGCAATTATCAAAATTATTTGGGCCGAAATTACCTCAAATTTTTCTGAAGCATCTAGATAATTACAGAAACTCTTTTAAAATCTGAAAGTATTCTGATAATAGCTGCAATTCTGTCCTCCACTTTACATGTGCAGACACAAACTGAAGGTTCTGAAATAGCACCCGCCATGCGGAGTTAGAACTGGTTTTACGTTATTCCGACCAGTTAGTTTGACTTTTGTTCCTACTGTTACTGGTGCAAGTTCTGTGCTTCTAGGCGCACCAGCCCCTACAGTAGCAGAACGCTTATATTGCTGAGAGTAGAACCTTGAATGCAATCACAGGAATAACAAGCACATTTTGTCACCTGTGGTGACGAAATTCTAACTCAATAGTCTCTCACACAGTCCTGCTGTTGCTTAGATTTCTTAGTTGCAGGCCTCGGAATTTGTTTAAGTGACTTCAAACAGAAAGGGATTTATTAAGTCTCAGAGGTGGGAAACTCAGGCCTCCAGGAAGTGTTTCCCCTACTCCATTTTAACTGAGGGAATGAGGAGAACGAGGGGATCATTCCTCCACACACACCCTGTTGGAAGGGCAGCTGGTGCCTCAAAGTATATCATGAAGGGCCATGTGGCACCGCACACCTCCCTGTCCTACTAATAGAAATGTCCCATCACAAATTTCTCCTCTCCTTCCCTCTCAAAGGGTACCCTCGCTACAATAAGAGTGTCGTATCTATTAGAATAGCTTGGCTGAAAGTAAAAGAAAATTCAAGTTCCAGTATATAAAACCATGAAGAAAATTTATAATCTATAATAGAAGAAGCCCAAAGACAGAGCATCTCTACTTACAGTTAACTCAGCTGCTCGATTATGTCATCGGGGTACGGGCTCTTCCCATCCTTCTGCTCTGGTGTCAAGACCCAACAGCTTGGGCGGCACCTGTAGCTCAAAGGGGTAGAGCCCAGCTCCCCATAGGGCAGTTGAATTTTCACCTCAACGCTGGTTTCATTCAGACACCCCGACATCTTTTCCAAAAAAGGTGTTCATTTTTATGTGTGGTTCCTTTTTCTTTGTTCGTTTTAATAAACGAAGAAACTTTGTGGCTGATGCTCTTAGCAACCACTTTTTCCTTTTTTCCTGATTTTATGGCTATGCCTAAATCATTCCCTGGGAGAAATGGGAGCTCCGTAGCTAAATTTGACCAGTCAGAATTGACCCTAGATTGCGATATGGCGTCACTTGTCTCTGAATGTGAATGCTGGAATGAAAAATGTTATTGGGACAGCTGAGTCATGACTGACGATGTCACTGTTCCAGTTATAGTTTGGTGGGTTTTGTGTTATGTTTTTAATCTTAAGATTTTTTTCCTTTTTTCTTTTTGGTGAAAAAGTAATATGTTCACAAGTAGAAATCTTAACCAGCAAACACAGGCTCTACCTCTTCTAACTTACACAAAAATTATAAAATACAGTTAAGGAAAAATTTAAAAGTTCTCAGTAAAGGGAGGAAATCAGCATATTCATAGATTGAAAGCACTGATGTTGAAACAAGTCTTCTCAAACTGACCTACAATTTTAATAGAATCCCAGTTAAAACCCAGCAAGGTTTTTCTAAGAAATGAATAAGTTGTTTGTTTGTAATATTTGTGTGAAAACGCAAAGGACGTAATACTCAGGATCGTCATAAGGAAGAAAAAGCTAAAGGCTACATACACAGGGTATTATGATTTATTATAAAGCACAATCATTAGGACTGTATAGTTAGCGCTGGTACTAGAAAATGTAATTGAAGCCAAGGAACAGAATAGCCCCCAAACATATCCACACATATCCAATGACTCAGTTATGACATAGTTTTAGTATGTCTGAGAAAAATTGGTCTTTGAAAATAAATAGTACTGATCCAATTGGCTATCTCTGTAGAAGGTGTACTATACTCTATTTGCTTATAACAGTTTTATATCCTCTTACCTATATTTCATAATTTTTATATATACATTTTCCAAATTAATAAAGTTGATTTACTAGTTTGCTAAGAGATTTTATTACAAATAGATTTGGAGTCTTATGAAATCCCTTTTCTGCATGTGTTGGCATGATGATGTGATTTTTTTATTTTATCTCGTTGAGTCAAATTACATTGATTCCTTCTCAAATCCTAAGACTTCTGCATTCCTGGAGTAAACGGTGCTTAGTGATAGTGTAGCAAGCATTTTATATGGCACAGGATTAAACTGACTGTACTTACAAAAATTTTTATATGTATTTCATGACAGAGCTTGGCATGTTTTCCTTCAATCATTCATGTTCTTTTCAGATTTTGATGTAGAAGTTTTGCTGGCATCACAAAATGCATTGAGAAGGGTTCCTTCTTTTTCTTTTACTTGGAAAGAATATCAGGAAGCATTTATTGATAAAGTTATCCAGGGAAATTCTTTTGGAAAAGTTTTTAATTATAAGTTCAATTACTTTGCTAGATACAGAATGATTTAAGTTTTTAAATTTCTATTTGTCAATTTTGGTAGGGTCTGTTTTTATAGGAAACTTCTCATTTTGTCTATATTTCTAAATGTATCACCATAAATAGTTCCTGATATCCTATTATTATTGCAGTTTTTTTGGCTGGGGCTGGGTTTGAACCCACTATCTCCGGCATATGGGGCCAGCGTCCTACCCTTTTGAGCCACAGGCGCTGCCCCTATTGTTTTTAATCCCTCTAGCATCTGTAGTGATATACCCCTTCTCATTTCTGATCTTAATAATTTGTGACTTGTCCCTTTTTTTTGATCTGTTTTCTAGATGTCTGGTAAATTGACCAATCTCTTCAATTAACAAAATTTTAGTTTTTTGAACTTTATGTACTGTTTCATTTTTAATTTCATTAATTTCTTCTCTCTCTCTCTTTTTCTTTTTCTTTTTTTTTTTTTTTTTTGAGACAGAGTCTCAAGCTGTTGCCCTAAGTAGAGTGCTGTGGCGTCACAGCTTACAGCAACCTCAAACTCTTGAGCTTAAGCGATTCTCTTGCCTCAGCCTCCCAACTAGCTGGGACTACAGGCGCCCACCACAACATTTTTTGTTGTTGCAGTTGTCATTATTGTTTTAGGTGGCCTGGTCCTGGTTTGAACCCGCCAGCCTCAGTGTATGTGGCCGGTGCACTACCTACTGACCATAGTCGCCACTGCTGCTCTCTTATTTTTAAACTGTTTGGGTTTAATTTGCTATTCTTTTTCTAACTTCTTGATTCCAATACTTTCTTACATAATTGCCATTTCAACCTTCCTTCTTTGTAATATATGTTATTTATCACTGTCAATTCCCCTTATAAATGCAACCTTAGCTACATCCCACGAGTTTTAATATTTTCATATTGAATTTTCATTCTCATCCAGGAGAAACTATTTTCTAATTTTCATTAGACTTTTCCCTTTAACCCATACCATTATCATAATTGTTATGATTCTTTTTTGGCTTGGCTTTAATTTTTATTTTTAATTGTTCTTATTAAATCATAACTGTGCACATTAATGCATTTATGTTCCTCCAGGCACCACTGTGCCAGCATTCAGAGAGAAATTTGATTGGCTGGCATGTTTTAGCTTCAGTATTCCCTTTCCCACACCCTCTGCTGGCCATTTATTTTATTCTTAGGAGAGGAACTAGGTTAGATGACCTAAAATATAGTAGTAAAACTTCCTCGAATCATTCTGCTTGGTTATTTAATGTCACTGAGTTATCCAGCTAAGGCACATCCATAGGTCACTTTTTGGGCCTTCAAAACCACTCCATACAAACTCAGTATTTCACTATTTATCTTCTTCAAGTGGGCCTCTTTGCTGACTCATGTCAGCTTTGAGCTCAGATTAGCATGTGAACTTTACCCTACAGAACTTTGGTTTAGTGTACCTTTTCCATTCTTGATTTCACCTTTGATTCACAGACTGAGATATGAAGTTAGGGTTATGGTTTACAAGTACCATAAAACTTAATGAACATGGACTTACTACACAAGGAAAAGGTTTATTTATTTGCCTCATGTGAGAAGTCTGGGCATAAACAGATTAGGCCTAGTACAGTAGGTCTAAGGTGCCATCCAGGGCCTGAGCACTTTCCTGTTCTACTGCCCCAAGATGACCAATGTGCCTCTAGCATCAAGCTCAAGTTCTAATCAAGAAGAACCAGGAAGCAGAAGAGGCAGAACCAGCCAACTTGAGCTTGTATTTCATTCATCAGATCTCCCACTATCTCTTCTAACTTCAAGGGAGTCTGGGAAGGTGAGTTTTCACTTTCTAGCATTAATATCAGAAGGCATGAAAGGGGAAGTGAATGGCTTTTGAATGATCCAAGTCAGAGTGCCTGCCTACTAGGTTTGAGACTTTTGGTACCTTGTTCCACTCATTGCAGGTTTCATCTTTAAGATTCATCATGAAGAGACCACAGTGACCTCTTCCCTTCCTCTACCAGGATAAGGCAATGAGGACAAGATATAAACAGTCTGTGGTTTGATTAGAATTATTTCTTTAAATGGTGGGAAAGCACAATAGCCAGATGTCAGAAAACCTGCACTTGAGTCTTGGGTAATTTAGTTTAAACTGTCTCATCTTGGACCAGTCACTCCATCTCTCTGAGTCATAGGTTCCACCTATAAAATGGAAGAGTTGGTTTAGAATCCTGTCCTTACCTCTTGCCTAGGTCTCAAACATCTATTATTAAAATAGTTCTCTCCCTTGTTAACACAGAAGCTGGGCCCTGAGAAGAGGCTCCACCAGCCTCCCCATCATTCCCATCACCTCTTCTCTTCCCATCACTTCCTAGGACCGCCAGAACTTGGACAGGGAAGACCGAGAGGCATAATAGGAATTCGGGACCTTTGCAGTAAACTATATTGCCCATAATCCCAATGTGACTTTTGCCTTAAAGGTAAGAACAAGTCCCAGCTTTGTTGGTAGAACCACAATGATCCCTTCAGGTAGTTGTGCCTCCTCTGGGATCACAGGAGCAACCTAGAAGTCAAGCCACTGAAATGGTGTTAACTACCAACTTTTATTTGCTTCTTAGTCTAGCATGACCCAAGAAGCTGCCTTAGAGCCATAGTCCCCCCTCTCGCGGATATAGGAAGCCTCCTCCAGTACCATGCCTCCTATAGCATTTGCCAAGTCTGTAAAATACTTCCACAACTTGCTTAACTGTCTCGAATCTTGAAATACAGCTGCAGATGGTGATGTCTGAGAATGCAAACGAAGGCAACTACAGTGACTCTTCTAAATCACCTAAACACGGCTAGGGGTGGGGTTTGTGGTCCATTTTCAGATACTACATATTTTCTGCATGTTATCATTGGTTACCCCTTTCAACATCTTTTCAGCTCAGAAATTTTTTGGCTTTGCAACCAGTTTACCTATATTACAGGTACAAAGTGTTGGTTATGTACATTCTGTTTAGTGAAACTTTGGACAGAGGTTCAGGCTCCCCTTGTATGCCATGACTATCTTATAAGATGTTCAAGTCCTCTCTTTTGGTGGGAGGTCTCTAAGAGAAGGGGGATGCAAAGCAGATTGTTTAGGGATTGACCAGAGAGTATGTCTCCAAACTGGAAACTGGGTAATAGGCTGACCATGTGAGTGATAGTGGTGGTGGTGGGGTTTCTTCATAGCCATGGTTTTGGGGAAAGCTTGGTGCTGAGTCAGCTCTCTGGGTCTCTTGTAATGTACTTGAAGGTTTATCTCATCTCCTCAAACGAGGAAGGTCTATTCCTTTCTCTCTGGCCCATTTTTGTTTAGCTAGAGTGTTCATTGTGAGGGAATGAGTCAGGGGATGGGGTAAATCAGACTCCTCTAAAACTATCATCTGAACTATGATAGAAAACTATCATTTTCTTTTTTTTTGGCCAGGGCTGGGTTTGAACCTGCCACCTCTAGCATATGGGGCTGGCGCCCTACTCCTTTGAGCCACAGGCGCCGCCCCTTTTTCTATTTTGTTTTTTAATTTTATTTATTCATTTTTTAAAAGTTACCTCTTTATTTTCTTTTTATTTATTTATTTATTTTGCCAGGGCTGGGTTTGAACCCACCACCTCTGGCATATGGGGCCAGCACTCTACTCCTTGAGCCACAGGTGCCACCCTAAAAATTTTCATCTCACGCTACCTTTGCTTCTGTTTTGGTTGTGGGAGAGTCACAATCAAAACAGAAACAAAGGAGATGGAGAAGGGATGATGAGATCATAGCAGGGGTTCTTAAAGAGTTTATGGATGGAATTCAGAATGTCCACAGACTTGAATTTTAAAATGACATTTTTATTTTCACTATTCTTTAACTAAAATTTAGTATTTTCTATAGTTATGGAATTGGGCAACAACCACAGCAGCAGAAGCAGTATCTATGACTTTGATGCCTATAGAAATCATAATGAATTTCATGTCATGTTAAAGTTATTGCAAAACCCACAAAATAGCTCATTTTAAAAGTGATTATTAGACCTCCCCACCACAAGAGTTTGTTGTTTAATGCATTAATAAGAGTATATATCTTACTACATCACAGTACAATATTTTGATGCCTATTTTTAAAAATAGTATTTTGATAATATTTAATGATATTTTGACAAATTTTAAAGTACTTTAATATTACTATTTTTTCTTGGTGATCCTATGCTCTTTGATAGGCATTTAAAGCATTTTCTAAGGAGGGATTTCATCAGACTAATAAATGGGATCATGGCACAAAAAAAGTTTCCAGGAGTCTTGCCCTAGGGACGCAATTTATAGAATACAAAAGGGGCAGATACCGAGGAAAAACACACTTAAAATTCATGCCCGTTATCCTGCTAACCATACTACAGAGAAATCAAACATGAACCCATGTGCAAAAATTATTTCAGTCTAATCTGTATTATCCTCAGCTTAGCTGTGCAGGTGACTGGGAAGTTGGCTGGTATCTCCAATCACGTTCCACAGCTAGAGGTGCCACCAATATCTGTGGGCTGATCACCATCACCTCTGCCTCCTGCCTGCTACCTGACCCTGGGGGCCTAGCCGTGCCATTACCCTCAGTGTACCCTATGAGGTGAGACCAGAACAAGTTTCCCAGAATATTAGATACGTTACACATATAACTGACTATTTTCCCTTTTTTTCCTGTAGAAACCATGAACCCAAGGAGATCCTCTCTGTCTGGCTTTGTGCTGTTTTAGGGGAGTGGGAGAGGACCTGCAACTCAGGGTTGCAGCGAGTCTATTCTCTTAACCTTCTAATTTGGTTTCTAGTCAATTCTGTGGACCAAGAGGATGTCATAGGCTTATTTCCAAGTGTTGGGGTTTTCAAAAAGATGTTCTGGTCTGTGGATATTTGCAGGTGGAACTTTCTGTCGGGGAGAAGTGGAACCTGAGACTCCTATCCCTCTGTCTTGCTGTTGTCACCCCTACAAGTGTCTTAAACGAACTCACAAACACTCTTCCTCTTTTAGAGATGCATAATATTTATGCCCCAGGGTGCAGGTTATCTCCTACAGTTCCTAAGTTATAAGTCCTGTTTGCCCAGGGAAGTGCCACATGCTCTGAGACTCCACCGTATCCCAGTGAAGTAGGAAGCTTATTCCACTTCTCATTCCACATCTTCTACAGAAACTTTGACTTCCTTCATTCAAAGAGTCAATTTGGGGTTTGGAGATTAACAAATAGGAAAGGTAGGATCAAATGAGAGGGAAAAGGATGGGGTGGGGGTATTTCCTTTTAGAAAATTCACTTACACTTCTTCCCATAGCCCCTTCATTTGTAAGGTTCAAACCAAAGGCCGGGGCTGAGCTCTGAAGAATCACAGACATACACCAAGCTGTAACTCTCCTCCCCCTCCCCCAAACTCACTTTCTCTCTTTTTAAGCCCCAAATGTTACATGATCTCATTTATATTGATTCTCGGTAAGGCTGCTCTCCTAATTTATCAGACCCATTTGGACTTAAACTTGGAACCCTAATGCACCGAACATATTTCTCCTTTGCCCCCCAAACCTACTCGCACACTTCCCCACCCTACTCTGTGCCTGGGGGGCTGCACTTTATGGGAGCCATCAGCAGGCACCCTGTCCTCTTGCTCCTGGTTGGGTTCAGCCAATAGGAGGTACTCTGGGAGATAGACTGTGGGAGGAGAGAGAAGTCAGGGTCCTCCAGCTTAATTCCTGCTATGCCAGCACGAGATCAGAAACACCTCTACTTGGGTCACATCCGTTAGGTAGTTGTCTGTTAGACCTAGGAGCATCCTCTCTGGCTTCTGGCATCTCCCCATCTCCAACCCATCTGGCCTTGTTGGCAGGAGTGCCCATTGTTTCTGGCCTTTGTGCTGCTCAATCCTTCTCCCACTTACCCCTGCCCGCACCACTATAAATAGTTCCTTATTAAGTGCTCCCCACTTCCCCATTTTAGTGTGCTGTGTGCTGCTGATTTTCTTGATTCACCTGACTGTGTCATTCAGTCTCAAATTATAAACCCTTCGTTTTGTCTCTGTTGTGTAGTTAGGAAACCAAACCAAACCATATTGTCCCACCAGTCCTGTGGGACTGCTCTGTCCCCCTGCCCAGCTACTGTCCAGCGTGCACCATGGCACCCCATGCAGACGCTGACCACTGACTGTGGTACTCGGTGACAACTTTGCAGGGCTTTCTTTCTTGTCATTTCCTACTCTGTCAATTCACCACTAAGGAAAGGACAGAGCAAGACCTCTAGCAGCTCAACCGCTGTGACCACAAAGAGTCTATTAGAAAGGAGAAAAAATATAGACTATATGTGTAATATCACCCCAAAGAAGGCATTAGGTCAGGAAGGAGCCTTCTCAGTATTGTGGGGACAGCTTACCAGCACCCAAGACTCTGAAGAAGAGCTCTTTCTTGGTTGAACATTAGGATGTGTGTGTCTGATCAATCCCAGGAAATGGTCATGCTGCTCAGATAATCTTATTTCTTGTAACTACATTGATTGAATAATTTACTTTCCAAAAATCTAATTGCAAAAGTGACCCTCTTCATCCTTACACATTACTGACATCTCCACTGAGGGAAGGACATTGTGATTGGTGCTTCCACAAGAACAGGAACATTTAGGGAAAACTTAGTGTCACCCAGATGGATTCTGGTGTCGTTGACCAAGTGAAAACAATACTGTCTAAAGGGCAGTAGGGAGAAGGAGGCACTAAACATAAACATTTTCTTGAAGTGGTAATCTTTGTGAAATACACATGACGTGGCTCACTGGGGGTGTGACGCTATTGCAGATATTTCTCTGCCCCTTCAAAGATCCTCCAACTATACACTGAGTGGCCTGTGAACAATACACAAAGGAATAATAATAATTAATTGAAGGCTGCTGTATACAAAGCATTGAAGTTGAACTCATCCAATACTAACAATAGCACCACGAAGGAGATATTATTATGATTATTATCCCCATTTTACTGAAAAGGAAATAGAAACTCAGAGAAATTACAGAAGTTGGACAGTTCACATAATAATACGCAGGGCAAGAACTCACCTTAGAGCCTTAAGCTGAAGGGATTGATTGGAGTTACTGGTTATAATTTGTGAAAATAGGACTGAGTATATATTCCCATATATACATACAAGTATACAAAGTGGTGTAGTCCGTAAAAAGTATGTTTAAGTCAAGTTCTAAGCAGGTGGTAAAGAAAATATATATAAGAATGAGAGGGAGAGAGAGAGCTATCTTGTTTCTGAGGCAGTCACAAAGAATGAGAGATTTAAGCTCAACTTTGGATAATGAGGAAGGTTTGGGACAGAGGAGGTGAGTGGTGTGGCTCAAGTTACAGGATGGAAAAGTACCAATTTTGAGCAAGTAGCAATTTGGCTGGGGGCAAGGGTTCAGACAAGGAAGTAATGGGAAATTAGGCTGGAAAAGGAGACCAGCTGCGAGAGAAATGGCTATCGGGCCAAGTGAATAATAGGCTTTATACTGTTAGAAAGGAGATATGAAGTGATTAAGTTGTGTTTCAGAAAGATTGACCTGACAGGCACACGGCAGAACAGGGGAAAGGAAAGAGACTGGATTTATGAGGCCCAGAAAGAGGATGACAGTGCTCATTTAGGGGTGGAGCGAGAGGGGCTTGGATTCAGGTGGCGGCAGTGGGTACAGAAAGAAGGTATGAATGACAAAGCATTTGGAAGGAAAAATCAAGAAGGTACAACACTGGTTCATAATTATATTAAAAACAATAATAACAGCAAACATTTATCCATTTATTAATTTCCATAAATATTACTGTACCAGGGACAGTTATGGGCTCTGGGCACATAACAATGAACATAGCATTCCAATTAAAGAGGTACACGAAAAACACACGTATAAAATATAACTTCAGGTGGCTGATTTGTGCAACAAAGATACATAAAGCTGAATTAAGCGGCCCCATGGCAAGGTATCGGAGCTCCGATCAGAGCAGGTGTTTCTAAGGGTGAGCTGTTAGAGCAGAGTTCTGAATGAAGGGTGAGAGTAGACCATGTGAATATCTCTGAGAAGAGCATTCCAGGCAGGAAAGGCAGGCAGGGCAAGGGCCCTGAGGCACACACGTGCTGCCTGTAATCAGAGCACCCAGCCAGTGTACCCAGTACAGTGAGTCAGGTGGAAAGTGAAAGCGAGGCTGAGGAGTCAGCAGGGGTCCGCTGGTAAAATGGTCTTTGACCTATCTTGGTGAGATAGAGAAAAAAGGGCTTTGAAAGAGTAGAATGTGAACATTTTAAAGCAATAACTGAGAAAATGACATGAAGGCTGTGTTGACCAGTTTGATGGAAGTATTTCAGAATGCATGTGAAAACTCCACACTGAACCCCAGAATAGTATAAATGTACAGAGTTAACATTCAATAAAAAAAAAAAAAAACTTTAAAAAAAAATAGAACAGAATTGTTGTCAATTATTTTATGTATAATGACATACATAAAATTATCCATAAATATGTAATTATTATATCTATGTTTTATAGATATTCTAAATATAGATAATAGATAATATAAATATAGATA
>CAUYTI010068673.1:0-11179 GCA_963575145.1 Galago senegalensis | reverse complement strand
GTGCGCGGAGGGTTTTGCAGCTCCAGCACCTTCCCAGCCCCCGGGCAGGGGAGGGAGTCCCCTGTGCACGGGTCTACTTTGCTTTAAGCAACCCTGACTGCCTGGCTTTCAAGGGTTTTTTTTTTTTTTTTTTTGAGACATAGCCGCAAGGTATCCCCCGGGTAGAGTGCCACGGCATTACAGCTCACAGCAACCTCCAACTCCTGGGCTCAAGCGAGTCTCTTGCCTCCGCCTCCCAAGTAGCTGGGACCACAGGCGCCCGCCACAACGCCCGGCCATTTTTTGGTTGCAGCCGTCATTGTTGTTTGGCGGGTCGGGCTGGGGATTCAAACCCGCCACCTTAGGTGTACGTGGCTGGTGCCTTAGCCGGTTGAGCTATAGGTGCCGAGCCACCTGTTTTAAATTTCATCAATTTTGTAGCACATATTGATATGGTTAGGGTGTTAATTTACTAGCTACTTATGGGAGGATGGAGAAAGAAATTTTTTTTTTTTTGAGACAGTTTCACTATGTCACCTTCAGTAGAGTGCGATGATGTCACAGCTCACAGCAACCTCCAACTCTTGGGCTTAAGTGATTCTTTTACCTCAGCTGCCCAAGTAGCTGGGACTACAGAAGCCAACCACAACACCACCATTTTTTGTTGCCGTTGTCATTGTTGTGTAGCTGGCCTGGGTTGGGTTCAAACCTGCCAGCCTTGGTGCATGTGTTCAGCACTGTAACCACTGTGCTATGGGCACTGAGCCTGGAGAAAGAATTTTCTCTTTTTTGAGACAGTCTTACTTTATCACCCTCGGTAGAGTGCTATGGCATCACAGCTCACAGCAACCTCCAACTTCTGGGCTTAAGTGATTCTCTTGCCTCAGCCTCCCAAGTAGCTGGGACTACAGGCACCCACCACAATGCCCAGCTTTTTTTTTTTTTTTTTTTTTTGTAGTTTTTGGCCGGGGCCAGGTTTGAACCCACCACCTCCAGTATATGGGGCAGGTGCTCTACTCCTTTGAGCCACAGGCGCCGCCTACCCAGCAATCTTTTTGTTGCAGTTTGGCTGGAGCAGGGCTCAAACCCGCCACCCTCAGTGTATGGGGCTGACACCCTACTCACTGAGCCACAGGTGCCGCCCACGGGGTCTCACTTTTGCTCAGGCTGGTCTCAAACTCTTGAGATCAAGCAATCCACCAGCCTCGGCCTCTCAGAGTGCTGGGATTACAGGCATGAGCCACCATGCCTTGCCTGTTTTTAAGGGTAGAAATGGCTTTTTTTCTCTGCCTAAGCAGACAGATAAAAAAGTGACAGCAAAGCTATTGCAAGTGTCTCTTCAGCTTATCTGAGTCCTTGGAATCTGCTTTTTGGCAGGAACTGAGGCAGTATTGGAGCAGTGAGCTCACACCCCTACTGTCTGCTCAGGACCTGTCAAGGCTGAGGAAACAACGTTTGAGAGAGAACAAGTTAGGCTTATTAATTAAACAAAGCAAAGGGGGTAATTGTGAGTTTTCTGAGAGGTAATAAGGTGCTGTGAGTTTGTTTCTCTTACTTTGTTTGATAGTTTATTTTCCTGGGTTAGATACATTAGTAGGACCACCTTTCACAGATGTCATTTTTGTGGCCAAATAACATTCCAGTGTTGGATATGCCTCAAAAATACTCCTAAGAGGAAGGTGTGCATACGCCATGCTGAGAAGGAGTGATCCAGCACCTGGCTCACTGGGAGGAGTCCTGTGCTGTCTCAGGCTGTGCAGTTGGGCTGCCTGGGCTCTCTCCATGGCTGGCTGTGTGACCTCAGCAAGTCACTTTCTTGGTGCTTCATTTTCCTTTCCTAAATGTGAGAATAGGAACTATAGGGAAGGAAAAGTTTTCCTCTACTCTCTTATGTTCTGAAACTGAGACCTGTGAGTTACGCTTGACATAAGTCAAGTTAACAGGAGAAAAATCTTTTCCACCTAGGCGCACGGAGGGTTAGGCCAGGGGCATTATATACCGTTTTAACAAAGCATGTACATTTGTGGAGAAGTGATAACATGAAGGAAAGGGGTTTGGGTTTCTAGGGGCTGTAAATTGTGGGAAGGAGAACCTAATGGAAGATGAGGATTATTAGTGGCGGTTTCTGCTTATGAGCAGACATCTCAGCTGGTGATGAGTTTTGTTCTCCTCACCCTGGTGTGGGAGGAGAGAGGAGAGGCACCTTCACGCAGGGAAATTTATGCCCTGCTTTCAGGCAGGTAGAGGGAGAACAGAAAGCTCTTCTTTTTTTTTTTTTTTTGAGACAGAGCCTCAAGCTGTCGCCCTGGGTAGAGTGCCATGGCATCACAGCTCACAGCAACCTCCAACTCCTGGACTCAAGCGAGTCTCCTGCCTCAGCCTCCTAAGTAGCTGGGACCACAGGCGCCCACCACAATGCCCAGCGATTTTTTGGTTGCAGCCGTCATTGTTTGGCGTGCCCAGGTTGGATTCGAACCTGCCAGGCTAGGTGTATGTGGCTGGCGCCCTAGCCACCTGAGCCACAGGCGCCGAGCCCAGAAAGCTCTTCTTATGTGTGCTTTTTCTCAGTTGTTTTCAGCTCAAAATAATCAAATAATGATCAAAATGATGTTTGTGAAATGGCATGTATTGGGAAAGCATATTCTGATGCCCTTCATAACTTTCATAAGGTTGATGAATTAAATGAGTGAATGTATTTAAAGGGCTTAGAAAAGTGCCTGGTACAAATGTCCAGTTGTTAATGTTGTTAATGTTGAAGCTCTGAAAAGATACCCTAAAATATGCAGCTTTGGATATCAAACTGAAAACACCTGGGGGAGCACCTGGGCAGCACCATGTGCAAGAAAGGGCTTTCCCTGAACCTCTGCTCTCTACTTTTTTTTTTTCTTTCTTTTTTTGAGACAGAGCCTCAAGCTGTCCCCCTGGGTAGAGTGCCGTGGCATTACAGCTCACAGCAACCTCCAACTCCTGGGCTCAAGCGAGTCTCTTGCCTCTGCCTCCCAAGTAGCTGGGACCACAGGCGCCCGCCACAGCACCTGGCTATTTTTAGGTTACAGCCGTCATTGTTGTTTGGCGGGTCTGGGCTGGGGATTCGAACCCACCACCTTAGGTGTACGTGGCTGGCGCCTTAGCCGGTTGAGCTATAGGCGCTGAGCCCCACTGCCCATTTTCTCCACCTGTTTGTAACTTTTGCCTGAAATACATAACTCTGCCATGGCACCAACCTTTATTGCACTGGCACCTTTGGGGCTGGTTAGAGACGTATCTTCTGTGACCAGAGGGGTATGGAGGTTCATCTATAAACCACAGAACGTGCAGATCTTAAAATTTATCCCCAAAGATTGTCAGTACAAAGGAACTATGGCCACATAGGGTGGCATTAAGTAAACAGCTCGCAATAAATAAAATTGAGAATAATGAAGAGAGGTCATCATGATTAATAATGAAAAAGCAAAAATAGCAACAACAAAACATCCTCCCTGCAAACTGGGAGACTCCCAGTCTCAGCACACGGACACCTCTGGAGGAGCGTGAACCCCAGCAGGCCTCGTACAGCGGCCAGATTCTTAGGAGAATATTGAACTAGAGTTCTCCGAAAGCTCTAAAACATGCTGACTTTAGGGGCAGCGCCTGTGGCCCAAAGGAATAGGGCGCCAGCCCCGCATGCTGGAAGTGGTGGGTTCAAACCCAGCCCTGGCCAAAAACTGCAAAATAATAATAATAATAAATAAATAAAGGTCAAAAAAAGAAATTCTGTATACTTGCACCATCATTCACCCAAGCAAGGATTTCACAGTTTTGTGTAATAAATTCAGTAGGATTTGGTGAGCTTGCTGCCACCTCTAAGTAACTAAAATCGTCATAATTGGTTAAAGTTGTTTTCACCCTTTTCCACAGTCCAGAGGCAGATGGTGCCAGAGTTATTCCAGCAGTGACACAAAGTCACAGAGACCAAGCCACGTCCGTCTTTCCCACCTGCCCTCCTTAGGGCACAGCAATGCTGCCCTTCCAGGTTGCAAGGTGGTGGTGGCGGCTCCAGATGTGGCCTCTTGCACAACCACTTGCAAAGCTACAATGGGGGCACTACGCTGATTCTTTCAATGTGTGTCTCTCTTTATTAGCAAGGAAATCCTCTTTCTCCGAAAGTCCCCCTAAATCCTGCTTTCTACAATTTCTTGGCCAAGATTTGGTCACAAACCCGTGCTCATAATGGGGGGGAGGATGAGAAAACAAGTGTCTGGTGTCTTCTGTATCCAAAGAGAGAGGTGAGCACTCTGCAAGAAAAGGTGGCGGAGGCTGCTAACGACACGTCTCAGAGTGTCTGCCAGAGACACCGAGGGAGGCAGAAGGGGGACCCTGGCAGGGCTCCGAGCCTCCATCTCCCTTCACCAATAGTAGCTCCATTCTTATCTGTTTTACATATTAGCCTTACACACGAGATTCTGTTTGAATAAAAGCTTCCATGGATAAAAGTCATTTGCAAACCTTTGTTTTGGCACACGCTCAAATACCTAATATACTCAGTGAGTCAAAGCTGATTGCTCACTGTTACATTCCCAGTCCCTGGAAGCGTGCCCAGCGTACAGCAGAAGTTTGTATGTATTTCCCATTACTGCTGTAACAAATCACCACAAACTTGGTGGATAAAAAGAGCACAGATTTATTATCCTACAGTTCTGGAAGTCAGGAGTCCAAATAAGTTTCACTGAGCTAAAGTCAAGGTGGCAGTGAGATTGCATTCCTCCTGGAAGCTCCAGAGGAAAATCCATTTCCTTGGGTTTCCAGCTTCTAGAAGTTGCCCACATTCCTTGGCTTGTGGCCCCTGCATCCTTAGCACTCCCTCACATTTGCAGGTCTCGAGAACATTCTTCTCATCTGTGGTGGTAGATATCATGAAAATTGTGCATAGACCGTTTTTATTTTGCTCATTCGCTTTTTTAAATGTCTGTATATTTAATGTGTGGCCCAAGACAGCTTTCCTTCCAATGTGGTACAGTGAAGCCAAAAGGTTGGACTCCCCTGTCTGCAGGACATGCTTAGCATTGCACCTGGCATACGGCACATATTTCAAAAATGTTCCAGCACTTGTTGCCGTTCCTGCCACCCACACATGCTCTGGGCCAAATGGGTGATTCCAGGGAGTCTCATGAGGGAGCAGCGTCTGACAAAAGGCTCAAGGAGGAGGAGAAATGAAACAGGGGCAGAACATGGACAGACTTGGGGCAAAGTGAAGCCACAGGTGGGGCACACATAATAAGCAGGGGTCCAGAGGCCAGAGCAGAGGGTCCAGTTCTGGGAAGATTAATTGACTCATTTATCTCATGTAAAGTTTATCTTAACTAGTGTGGACAAAACAGCATGAACTTTATACAAGTTGCAGATAGCGCTGCAGAGCAGTCGCTGGGCTGTCTCCAGCTCCTCTCAGACTCCAGATTCTGACTAACGCCCATCGCCTCAGGCATGGGTACACCTCAGGCTTCTGGTGGCAAGAACATTTCTTTTGACCTGCCTCTCCGATGCCCAGCTTCCGTCCGATGCTGTTTTTCCGCTCTTCCTTGGCTGGTGATCCCACAGCCACAAGCTAACCAGGTGTCACCGCCTGCTCAGTCTCACCCTCTGGGCCCTCAGGGGACTGAGCACAGACACAGAGTGGAGGAGGAATGACAGTCCAGGCCGGAGCGGACTGTAGATTCAGGAGTGGTCTACGGAAAGCTGTTCGTTGTATCTGTGGTGTGTGAGTCATTAGGAAGGTTTTGTATTATGTCTGCCCCACCTGGAATGCCTTCCCTTTGCCCCCAAATCAAGAAACACAAAAATCAAGAAACAAAATCCACATGGATAGAAACAAACCAGGCCCCCCAGCAACACCAATAAGCTGAGCAAGTTGAAACTTGCACGGTGAATCAGAAAGGACGCTGGGACTGTTGCTTCAAAGTGAAATAATGGACCATAACTTGATCTGTCTCAAAACGTTCATAGAAACCCACATGGTGATAATTGAGGACTGCTTCAGACTGCAGGGTGGCATCGGGTACAGGCCGCAGGTGGAGGAGCTCATGGTGGAGGAGCAGTTGCCAGAGTCTCTCAAGCCCCCAGCTCTCTCCTTCCAGACCTTCCATCTCCCAGTCTCACTTCCTGCTTAAAGAAAGGCGATGGGACAGGAAGCTCCCTCTGGGGCATCCTTCCTCTCCCTGAGAAGTGTGTGAACACACAGACAATGAGTTTTATTCTAATGCTTAGTCTGATTTTCCCTTTTGCTAAGTGCGTACTATGCTCCGTAATTCCCAGTGGTTGAAGCTAAATGAGAGGTGTAAGCTGCGGCACCCAGAGGAGGAGACTGCAGCAGAGAAGTTCAGGCCAGGTTCATTGAAAGGGGAGGGTGACCCGCCTGGGCAGTGCAAAGGTGGTGTTAGAGACCCCTTTCATATGGGGCTAGAGTGGGAGGGCAAATTCCACAGCTTGCCCAGAAGTTTAGGGTCCTTTAGCACTAATCAGATCCTTTGTGTCTTCATCTTAGGGGGGGAGGAGAGGAAAGGGTTCGTGTGCGGCTGTGTCAGGCCCCCCAGCACTAAGCTTTGCCATTTATTTCTGTTTTACAAGTAATTAGAAAACAAGGAGGTAAAGGCCAAGTTGCTCTCCTTGGTAACACTCCAGTCAGTGGTGACTTTATGGCCAACATTAAATTTTAAGAAGTCAGAATGGGAAGTGACTTCCGTTACACCCCCAGCCTCATGGGGCCCTGCTTGACCCTGGTGCCACGTTTGCCACAGGGAGACAAGGTCAAAGTGTTTTCCTTCATAATTCTAGGGGAGGGGTGAGTTGGACACATCTGAGATGGTGAAAATAGGAACTTCCCGGGCAACAGGGAGAAAATATTTTCTTTACAATTTCTCATTAGAGTCATCAACATTTCAGTTTATATGTAAAGAAGAAAAATATCATTCCTCCTAGAGAACGAGGCGTGTAAACCACTGTTTAAAGCAGTTCGTGTGGAGAACCTGCAATTTCACAGGCCTGGAAAAGGTCAGCCCAGCAGCTGCTGTATTTGTCAGTCCTT
Organism: Galago senegalensis; assembly: GCA_963575145.1. Lineage (NCBI taxonomy): Eukaryota > Metazoa > Chordata > Mammalia > Primates > Galagidae > Galago > Galago senegalensis. The sequence goes on along the minus strand of CAUYTI010068673.1, from coordinate 4,143 downwards.
GTTTGCTGAATTACACGAGTACTCCCACAGCGAGCGGGTCCCTAATTGTGTGTACTTCAGTGAATGAGGATCGGGACTTGCTGCAGGATACATTCTCGGGTGTAGCTAAATTACATCCCACTTCCCGGACACGTTTTATTCAAAGTGCACATTACTCTAATAAGTGATTGAGAAAGAACTGTAAACATTCAAAACATTTTCAAGGACCAATTTCCCTTCTCCCTTCTGATAAAATGTAGTTAACGTTTCTATCTCCAATCTCCTGCTGAAGATGCAGGGATTTCAAAACTTCATAGCGTGCCAGTAAACCTATAAAACCCCTTTTCAGATGGTTTGCTAAGCTTGATGCAGGAGTCTTAATCGGTTAACTACTAACGTATTACCCAACATACAGCATCAGAAAGGTGTAGCGGCTTGAAATTTCCTTTTCGTGTCGGCGGCTTTGCCGCACCTTCCCCACCCTCTCTGGTAATAATCACATCAGTGCAGACTGCGTCCTTCCTGGCTTGACACTTGTGAGTCATGGGTGGCATTTACATCAAAACTGTGCCTATGTTATCCTCTTCCTCTTGGTCAGTCCGGATGAGTTAGTATCTCATTGCAAAATGATCTAAACCTATGGGGAGCAGTTTGGCAAAAAGTCTACAAGAACCATAAACACGTGCCCTTTGACCAGGCAGCACCCCCTCTCAGAATTTCGCCTACAGAAATAAGTGTATGAAATGACATTTATGCAAATTTATTCACTGCATCACTTTTCCCAAAACAGTCAAAGATTGGAAACAGCGGTCCATCAATAAGGAAAAGTTTAACAAATAACATCTATAGCACCATCCATACAATCCAATATGTTCAGCCCATAACATTCGGTACTGACACAGAAAGTGCTTCAGGATATATCGATAAGTGAAAAAACAAGCAGCAGAACAGTGTTTTATAGAATAATATTACATCATAAACACACAGGTATGCATAATAAAAGCAGGATACTGTAGTGCGTGAGAAATGGTGGTTGCAAGAATATATATTTAGGCCAGACGTGATGGCTCACGCCTGTAATCCCAGCACACTGGGAGGCTGAGACAGGAAGATCTCTTGAGGCCAGGAATTTGAGATCAACCTGAACAAGAGCAAGACCCCATCTCTATGAAAAATAGAAAGCAAGACCCCATCTCTACAAAATATAAAAAAATAAGCCAGGCATCGTGGTGGGCGCCTGCAGTCCCAGCTACTCAGGAGCCTGAGGCCGGGGGACCACTTGACCCAGGAGTTTGAGGTTGCTGTGAGCTATGATGGTGTCACTTCACTCTAGCCTGGAGCAACAGAATAAGATCCTGTCTCAAATATATACATTGAAGTATCTCCCTGGATATCTGGAAGTCATTTTTTATGTGTCTTGAAAGAAATTTCTGTTAAGTAGTTACCTGGAAGTGATAAGGGATTAGAAAAATAGCATAGATAAAGACACGGGTAGGAAGTAAGAACTCTCACCAAATGCCTTTTTATAAATTTTTTCTGAATTTTTTTCCAACCACCATGGACTACTCCTTAAGGAATAGAGTATCTGTTTGATTAAAAAAAATAAAATGGGCTCAGCACCTGTGGCTCAAGTGGCTAAGGCACCAGCCACATACACCTAAGGTGGCAGGTTCGAATCCAGCCCGGGCCCACCAACTACAATGATGGCTGCAACCAAAAATAGCCGGGCCTTGTGGCGGGCGCCTGTGGTCCCAGCTACTTGGAAGGCTGAGGCAGGAGACTCGCTTGAGCCCAGGAGTTGGAGGTTGCTGTGAGCTGTGAAGGCATAGCACTCTACCCAGGGGGACAGCTTGAGGCTCTACCCCCCCCCCAAAGAAAAAAGAAAAAAGAAAAAATTCACCTATATTCCACACACCCAGCAACTGCTGTTAAGCAACATCTTGATCTCTGGGCCAGTCTGTGATTGTCAGGACCAGTCTGTGATTGTTAATTATAAGTGTGCACAAGTGTCAAAGATGGGAAGAAAGATGGAAAAAAATTAAGAAATAGTTGTTGTGTTTGTGGGATTAACAGTTATTTTGTCTCCATTTCTTTGAATGGTCTTCATCACAATAGTGTTTTGGCATTTCCATGATCTATGAGGATATGAAGTACGTGTTTATTATAGAAACTTTGAAGTTACAGAAATGCTGAAGAGAAACTCACCCATGTTCTCACCATCCAAAGACTGTGGTTAACATCCTGATCTATTTTCTTCATCTTGTTTCTGTGAACAGGTTTTTGGTTTCTAATAGGGTTGCAGCTATTCTCTCTATAACAGTGTCAACAACAAAAATAAAGTTAAAAATAAAAAATAAATGTATAAAGTGAAAATCCTAATGGCAGGCATCAATAAAAGCTGGCCACTCGAACTTTCCTCATCTTGTGTGTTGATCCAGGCATTGGTAAGCTGTGGCCAGTGAGTGGGTAAAGAGGTGTGGCGGGGACCGTGTGGCTTATGATCCTGAATATACTATGTGGCCCTTTACAGAAAAAAGTTGCCAACTTTAGTTTAAATTATGAAGTTATTCTCAAAACAGCTGTGGCCACACCTGTCAGTAAGCGGCCAGCACTGCAGGACTTTGTCCCCCTGAAGTGGGCTTTTCTGTGCATAGACGCCCCAGAAGATGAGGCCGGCTCCTGGACTGGTTAAAAAGAGTGTGGACTCCGGGGAAAGACAGCCTGTGTTCACACCTGAGCTCTGTCTCACACTACGGTGTGCCCTTCACCAACTTCTAGAATTCTGTTTCTTCTTCTGTCAAATATTGTCCATCTTAGAACTGTTTGGAAGTTTACGTGTGTTAATGTTGGCCAGGAGTTTAGTGCCGTACCTGATATGACTGTCATCTAATACTGTGTCTCCTTTGACAGGGTGATGACCACTTACATGTATTTGGAGAGGACACCCTGGGAGGTGAGTTTCTCTTACTGATCAGACCAGACTTTTCGTGTTAGTACCTTTGAACGTGGCTTCTTTATTAAATGCCGGCCGATAGGCAATAAAATACCAATGGCATGTACTTTTCCCTTAGCCAGGGAGTGTGACTAACAGTGGGCTCATTAGATCTCTCCCACCTTGGTCCATGTAAAAACCCAAAGGGCTGTGTCTCCTAACCGCCTGGAGAATGTGACTCCCGAGGTGCTCAGTGAAAAGAGGCTCTGGTCAAATACGTTTGGGAAACACTTAACATTCAGCCCCATTGGAAGATTCACATATATGTTCATATGACCACAGCGAGGCTCCCACGAGCCCCTCGGTGCAGAAGCTTCTAACTTTAATTCAACTCTTCCAACTTAATTGGAACGGGAAGCTCTTCTTCCTGAATAGTATTTACTATCCTGCACCACACCATGGGGCCCAATGTAACCCACACCAAGGTTATACTGGTTTGTGACTTTTGTCATATTAAAAGTCTAGAAAAAATTAAAAACACTCTCCATAATTACCAATACATGTAAATGAAAATAGATAAAATTATATGAATTTGAGAGTGTCCAAAGAAGATAAGGTTCATGATTGGCCTAGGTTAAATACCTTCTAACATTGCCACTGGTGATGAAAGTTGTTGGATACAGTTCATGGAAATATGTTTATAATATTGACTGAACACATGCGAGGAAGTGATTTGGCTTCTTAAATATCCCCAGCTCTCATCCCGCACTGCTGCATGAGCATGAGGTGGTAGATAAAGTGTCATTTGATGCTAATGACAACAGCAGTACGTGAAAATAACAGTCACCAAATGACATCATGGTGATTCATGGACAGAGGCACAAAAATGTGAGCTATCACTTAGCTGTCACTTAGCTAAGTGCAAATAATCAACTCGGTCTCAAAAAGGGAGAAGGGATGATTGATTGCCTAATACAGTGTTCTTTTTTCATGTCTATAAAATTAACACAGGCTCAGCGCCTATAGCTCAACTGGCTAAGGCGCCAGCCACGTACACCTAAGTGGCGGGTTCGAATCCCCAACCCGGACCCGCCAAACAACAATGACGGCTGCAACCAAAAAATAGCCGGGCATTGTAGCGGGCGCCTGTGGTCCCAGCTACTTGGGAGGCGGAGGCAAGAGACTCGCTTGAGCCCAGGAGTTGGAGGTTGCTATGAGCTGTGATGCCTTGG
>CAUYTI010068670.1:0-24949 GCA_963575145.1 Galago senegalensis | reverse complement strand
CTTCACACACATTTTGACATACTTTCATCAAGCTGGTTCACATAAATTTCATGTTATTTGCATAGTCATTGTGTCAAAACCTTAACATCCTAGTTCTAGAAAGGTTCACTTGTACCCTTGTTAGACAGAGATATAGGTGATATTAAGAACACCAAATTCTTTTCTAAAATTGTCTTTTGTTATCTGAATTAAGTAATATTTTGTCTTTCTCTGAGACTTTAAGGTCATGATCTTTTCCCCTGATGGTACAATATTTTTCTATACGCCTCCTGGTCTGGCAACTGAGAACAGAGGTTCTCTTAGGACACCCCACCAACTCTTCCTTTTCTGCTGTTAATTTCCCAACATCAGAAATGCTTTTTGGGCTCATACTTCACTCATTGTTCTAAGTACTTGACTTCATTGATGACCACTTACAACAAGAAATAATGCTTGTTTTAATGAACAGACTTTCCACAAGGCTGATATAAAAAGTGCTCTTTTTGCCCTCCATATATGCAGAACTTCTAAGACCAACATAAAGGCCATTTTCATCGCCAAGTGTGTTGGTTATCGATTGTTTTTTCTGTATCTTTAAAATGTACATTGAGAAATCTAAGTATAGTTTGATATCATTAGCAAAGACCAATAAACTTTCCTATGATACGTTTTATCTAACACAAATCCTTCTGTATTAGCGTCTTCCCTCTAAGACTTGAGACTATTTCTATTCAGTTATGATTTTAAAACAGTATATGAGACGGTGTGTGTCAGACTTAAGAACAAAATCCACTCTCACTGGTTTAGCAGAAGCAGGTGTATTACAGGTTTTAAATGGACTATTGGATGGTTTGGAAGGCTGAGGAAACGGCCACTGGATGAAATTTCAGGAATGACCTCTGAGGAGACAAAGTCCAACCCTGAGAAGGGTTTCTTTAGGATTTGGAAACCTCTTGCCAAATGGCGAGGGCCCATCATCGCCCCAGTGGAGAAAGCCACTGTGATCTGCACAGGGAAGCAGGCTCCTCCTGCACACTCCCAGCTCTGCGGTTCCCCAGCTGTTAAGACTTCCACAGATGCTGTAGCAGAAAAACCACGTTGCTGCTCATCCCTGATGACTAAGAAGATCAAGCAGCCTACAGCCTTTGCTTCCCTTTCACCTTCCAAATCTTCCACAAGAGCATCTAATTCATTTCCTTTCTGGAAACTAAATCAAGTTCAGAACCTTAGGTCAAAAAGGTTTAGGGAAATGTACAGGAATTCAGACCAGAATAAAGTTTGGAAGGACACTGAGTGTCAATCTATTAGTATCATATTCACACTAATACCACACTAATCATATTCTTCTTTTTGCTAATTTTTTTTATTTTGATAGATTTAGGGGTACGAGTGTTTGTTGGTTACAGGGATGAATAATACAGTGGTACAGTGCACCTGTCACCCATACAGTGTACGCTGCACCCACTGGGCGGGGTTTTTTCTCTCTCAGTCCCCTCCCACCCCCCCTACTTCTGGATCTCCAATGTCCACAGTACTACCAGATTCTTAAATGTGTAGGAAAAAAGATTAAGGACACGCCATAATTCTAATGGTCTATTAGAAGCGTCTGGGGGACCTGTTGTAACTGCAAATAAGGGTTGCAATCATAATATTAATAATAACAGCATTAATCACTAACATTTGCTTTCACACTATGAGCCAACATTCCATGTGCTGCTTTATGGGCATTCTGCCAGTGCATCCTTATCACAGCCCTGAGGTGTGTACTCTTTTTATCCTTAATTTACACCTGAGAGAACTGCAGCATAAAGCGGCAACATCATTTGCTCAAGGCCACATCCTGTTAAGTGATAGAACCAAGATTCTAACCAGTCCTACCCCAGAGATTGCTTTTCTGCTGGATATTTAATTCAGGAGGCCTGAGATGGAGCCCAGGAAACGATGCTTTTAATAAGCTCTCCAGGGTGATTTTTCACGGACCCCAAAGTTTAGCCCCTGGAGCTTCCGGTTTTAGGCAGTCATCATGTATTAGCTCTGCAATCAGAGAAATGCGCTAAAAATTGCCACATATTTAGTTGCCATACGATCATTGCCACGTAAATAATAGACACGCTGCCAAAGGACTGCAAGTAACTAAATCACAGTGTGGCCAGGGATTCTCTCTGGAGAGTGCAACCGTGAGTGACATTTTGCTGTCTTCCGCTCTTGGTCTTTTCCAAATGTTCTATGATGAGAATGACTTTTCTTTGATAGTATCTGCATGTGGTCAAGCCCCATCTATCAGTTTGCCAAGGGTAGAACAGTCCTTGAAGATGTCATCGTCTTGCTTGTGGTTTCCGTCTTTTTTCTTTCCTTTTCCAAAGCAATTTTCTAATATCATTTATAATTTTATACCATAAAATTAAAAACCAGAATGTAACTTACAATGTCCTGGTCTTTTGACCAGGCGAAAAAAACCAAAACATTTACCATATAAACCCAAGCATTTCAGCTGGAGACTGTAAAACAGTGATTTGAGGTGTCAATTCCAAACGTGTCCATCAATACCTGTTGATCACATTTCTGCGACATCATCTTTTCTTCCTGTCTATCTCCACCCCTTCTGGTTTGTAAGTCTAAAAACGACTTTGCCGTGCTGTGAGCTTGGCAGCCTTCTCGTGAGCACAGTCACCAGGGAATCGCTGGGCCTGCCGCCTCCTGCCCCAGCGAGCTGACCACACACTTGGCGCTGCTTTGATGGGCTTAGCTCAACAACCCCATCCATCATCCAAGCAAACATTAATATTTTACCTCCGTTATCAAGTGTGCCCGTTCAAACTTTTATCTAAAACATTCTTTATCATCTTTTCATTAAGTTCTCAAGAGCTAATGGTTTCTGAGTTCCCCGGGTAAGGATGATGTTCTGAATAATGAAAGCTCATTATTTCTCCACAGAATGCTTGTTAATTCAAATGATGATATTAAAACTATAGTAGCCTTTAGCGCTAGGGTGATTTCTAGCATACTTTATCATGTATCAATATATACTCTGTTTGTCAAAACTGCCCAGGGCTGGGGCTGACATTCTCTCTGGAGGAGTCTAGTGCTTCAAAAGGCACTGAATACACCAAGGTGACAACTGGCAGGGTTTGCGCCTCTAGGAAATGGAAAGATGAAACTTGAAGTGCCACCGTCTCCCTTGATTTCCTTATTAGTATTCATAAAGAAACAGTGCCCTCCTCTTTCTATCCCTCACGGGTCTCCCTTTCGAATGGAATAAAAGAAAATCAATATTTTCAGAAAGCAGCACACATGGGGAGGTTCTACACATGAAACGTTATTTATTTCCATTTAACTGATCCCGAAATAATCTGCGCAAGAAAAAGACCAGTCTAGTTATTGCTTAGACACACACGCATCCACAGAGGCTGCGTTCAGCTCCATGCTTGAGAAAGTTGGTGATGTTCTTGAGCAAAAGGTGTTACTTCTCAGGGTTGTGGTTTGCTTCACTGAGCTCGGGGTGCTTTTTAACCTTATCTCCTCCCAGATTGTAGGCCCAGCAGAATCTCACAGTTGCCATATTACTGTAAGTTTCTTGCATAAGCCCCTCCTCCATTTTTGACAGCAGGATGGATACTTCAAATGTTTCCAATGTGTCCAGCCCACGTCCCTCCCTTCTTCCTTTTGAATAAAAGGTTGTGAATGATTGAGAAGCGTTCTGCCGGGAGAGTCCCCCTGAAAGAACGAGGCTTGCCTATCAACTACGTGAACTATGATGTTCCCATATAAGGGACGTCCTGTTTCCTTTCTCTCCCACTCACTCTTTGCCTCCCTAGTCTTGTAGTGCTTTGCACAAAAATATAAATTGCTTCCTTCTGGCAGCTTTTTTAATTCCTCTATATGTCCTGCATTTTTGAACCACCTGAAATTCCAGTATCCCAGCAGGTCTCCAAAGAGAGGGCAGTGTTCCCCAAACCAGGTATTCTACCTCCTTGAAATTGTATAAATCTGAAGGATCTTGTCTGCACCTCCCCACCAGAAGCTGGGAGGAATTGTAATTTTGAAAACCAAGCCATTTTCTAAGTTGCTTGCAGCGGCAAGGTCAACACAAGGGAGCACTGGTGTGCGCTCCAACATGCATTTCTGTGCCATTGTCTCTTAATTATCTCTCTTGTGGAAGCCTAGCTGGCCCTCTGCCCACGGGCTCTATCATACCTCTATGGTGAACTCTCTGCATCGGAGTTCCTCTTTTAGAACAGTAACAATCTAAAAGTAAAGGATCTACAAGCATTACTGTGATTATATTAATTACACCACTCAATATTTTCTGCATTTTACATTAATCACGTTAGGCCATAGAATGATGCTTCTTTAAAAGAAATAAAAGTCACTCTGCTAATCCAACAAATGAATGATCAGGAATATTGGAGCTAATTTATTATAGAGGAACAAATGCATCCCTGGAATATTTTGGCCATTAGGTCAACTTAAGAAAAATGTGGTTTAAGAAAAATATGTAGGTCATTTCCCATTGCATTCCTGGTTTTAAATATTCTGACCCAATATCAGACTATGTGCCAAAACATCTTCAGGGCATACAAATATCTCAATCTTCTGTCCAGAAAATACAGTCAACATACTCATAGAGAACTTCCTGAAGCTCCTCCCAAACTTTCCAATGTACTCCAGTCTTAACATAAACAACAACAAAGTAGACTTGGAAGAAATGAATTCATTGATCATTCCATTGAGTCTAGGAGTCTGCTAAGCTTTTTCATCCATACAAATCCCCAGATGGAAGGGTCATATTAATTTTGCTCACTATTTTGGACCATAAACTCACTCCCCAATCTTAAGCTTAGGTTTTCTTGGGAATGGGTGACTTTAGGACAAATTAAACAGTGTCATTTGGAAAACTGACCTCTTGAATCTAAAAATATCAAATTCATTTTTAAGAGCAAATTGTGTTTATTGAAATTGATCTAAAAAAAAGGGAAGGAAGAGACAGAAAACAAAAGTAAAGAAATATTCTAGGGGGAGCATCTGTGGCCCAGTGAGTAGGGCACTGGCCCCATATACTGAGGGTGGTGGGTTCGAATGTGGCCCCAGCCAAACGACAACAAAAAATAGCTGAGTGTTGTGGTGGGCGCCTGTAGTCCCAGCTACTTGACAGGTTGAAGCAAGAGAATCACCTAAACCCAAGAGCTAGAGGTTGCTGTGTGCCGTGATGCCACAGCACTCTACCGAGGGTGATAAAATGAGACTCTGTCTCTAAAAAAGGAAAGAGAAAGAAAAAAATATTCTAGGTAAATTCCACTTTCAATCCTCTTCAAATAGCATTTAATTCAAAGTACATTTGTAAAGGACAAAGTCAGTTGTAAATGATTTCATGGTAAATCCACATAACCGAATGCCATACAGATGAGAATATGTGTTTTCAGGAGTTAGGCTTGGTTTTTGTTTTTAACACAGGAATACAAAATTCTCTTAATGAAGCCCAAGTCATATTCTATGATATGTCAATTCTCAACAATTCAGAATATCTATCTGGATGTAAGGATAGCCAGTTAAATAAAGTTCTCTAGACTTCCTGCTTGACTGCAAATCTTCACTGATCTCTATCTGATAAAAATATATTTCTTCACGATCTGTAGATTATTTTTATAAAAGAAAATTCTTTAGCCCTCTTTAAACGTTTTTTAGCTGTACAGGTTACAATCTATAGGGTAAAGCAAGGATGAAAACACTTTTTTTAAGGGTCAGAGAGTAAATATTTTAGGATTTTCAGACCATGCAGTTACTGTAGCAACTACTTAACTCTGCTGCCATAGTGTGAGAGTAGCCTCAGATGATGTGTAAGTTAATGAACATGGCCATGTTCCAACACAACTTTATAAAAACAGACAACCCACTGGATTAGTTACACAGATCATAGTTGCTCGCTTATATAGGAAAATGTGTCTTAAAATCATTTGCTTTACACATAACATTATTATAATTATTTAAAACCACTCACTAAAACTATTACTAAGAACAGAATTACATTGCTTAATCATTTGTGGTGAAGTCACTTACTTCGCACACTTGTTTGATTCACATCATGTCTGTTTCTTCCAGCACAGAAATTACTTGCTGGACAAATGACTTTGTAAAAACCCACATAAATCAAATCAATATCAGATTATCAACTGGACACTTGGCATTATTAAAAATCAATCTTCACATTAAAAAATTAAAGCATGTGAGGACAGAAATATCTGACATAAGGATAAAAATTTTTAAATCACCCATTCGTGCTGCTTATTGCAATAATATAAGGAAGGCCTTTTAGGTCAAAAATGGCCCTATATATGGTGAAATGATGTCGTGAATGATCTGACTGTGAACTGTAAGTATTAAGACTTAAGAAGTCCTGGGGCTTCCATCTAGGATGGCATGAGCTCCAGAGGGGTCTGCTTTAGTCTCCCATGTGAAGTAGGTTATTCTCCCTCCTAAATTATAAAAGAAACAGGAACAAAGAGCTTGATTTATCAAAAAATGGATACATTGATGAAACATTAACTAATTCAGAATCTTTTTTTTTTTTTGAGACAGAGTCTCACTATGTCGCCCTCAGTAGAGTGCTGTGGCGTCACAGCTCACAGCAATCTTAAACTCTTGGGCTTCAGCAATTCTCTTGCCTCAGCCTGCCAAGTAGCTGGGAATACAGGCACCTGCTGCCAATGCCTGGTTCGTTGTTGCTGTTGTTGTTGCCATTGTTGTTGCCATTGTTGTTTTAGCAGGCCTGGGCTGGGTTGGGACCCACTGGCCTTGGTGTATGTGGCCAGCACCCTACACACTGAGCTATGGGTGCCACCAACTAATTCAGAACTTTTAAGCTAGCAGGGGCCTTGTGGAGTTTATGTAGATGGGGGCTCTTCACTTTGGGCCTATGATTAGATTGTAGTTGGGTTCAAAAAATCCCCTAAAATGATAGGCAAAATTTGGAAGTTTAATATTTGAGTATTAAAGTGTTTATTTAACTTTTTTCTTTTGTCAAGGTCTATTATAATCCATCAATTAAATCTCAAAGATGAGATTTATTCCTTACAGCAATTGAATGATATAAATTGTAAATTATTGCTTATAAGTACTTATTGTGAGAATTTAGAGATAGGCACATTGGAAATAGATTGAAATTATAAAGTCAGAGTTTCAGAAAAGTTCTGAAAAGCTTTCTGGCCCAACCTATATCCTGTGCTTGTATCGTTTTTATGGTCCCTAAACAGTCATATAGCTTAGCTAAAATGTTTCTGTTAACAGAGATCTCATCACCTTACGAAGTAGACCATTCTACACTTTGAGGACTCTAGTTATTAGAAAATCCTTCTTTACATTGAATTAAGACTTATAAGTCTTATAATTTTTACCCATAAGTCCATTAGTTTGCCTATTTGTTCTAAATTCTTGGGACATACAAAACAAGTCTACTTCTTTCACCTGACAACTTTCGATTGTTGCAGGTGTTAGCAAATTTTTCTGTTAAAAAAAATAGTTTAGAGAGAAAAAGAAAAATATTGGAGGAAAGCAGGGTGGACTTCACAAGGCAGCATGTCTATAACATGCCAAGCTCTCCACATGCAAACTACCAATTGATTAACTTTAGGCAGCCATCATTTCTGTGTAAAAATAAAAGAAGAGAAATATTTTGGAGTTTTCAGGCTATATGGTCTATTGTAGCTAATCAAGCTGGCCATTGTAACTCAAAAGTACTTACAGGACTAGAAGTAAATGAATTAGGTGGCTGTATCCCAATACAACTTTGCTTATAGACACTGAAATTTGAATTTCATGTGACCTTATTTTGAAAAGTCAACATATGAATTTAAGGAAGACACACATATTCGGTCTCAAACAACACAAAAGTAACTTTAGTACTTTGTAACTGTATTTTATTTGGTTGTAGTGAGAGTCTAGGTATATATAGAAGCCCTTTCGAAAATTTGCCTAGAGTTGATTATTTATTTGCCATTCGAGAAATATTCCATGTCAGAGCAGTTACAGGACTTGGGGGATACAGGAGGAAAACCAGACATGTTCCAATCTTTAAGGAGCTCAAAGTTTAATGGGAGGAGAGGAACAGCAATGAACAAATAAAGAAAAAAGTAATTAAAAGTGCACTAATCACTGCTTGTGATCCTGCTTTGCACCCACAAATCCAGGGTGTAGTCCTAGGAAATCGTGTGGGGAACTGAGGCTTAAGAAAGGTCTCTTTGAGAAGGTAGCATTTAAGCTGATACCTGGAAGATAAGGAAAGTGAAAATGAAAAGGCATTCTAGCATATGGAACAGCAAGTAGGAAGGCCTCTGGGCAGAAGAGTCTGGCATGTTCTAGAAACCAAAAGAAGCCCCCATGTCTGGAACACAACTTATGAGGGAACAACAGCACAGCGTGGGGGATGGAGGAGGACAAGATTGCACAGGGCCTTGTAGGCCAGGTAACGCATTCATTTTATTCTAGCAGGATGGCAGTTGTTGTAGAGCTTTAAGCTGGGAAAAGAGGTGGTTTGAGCTTCCTTAAAAGGAAAAGCTCATCCGTCAGAACTGTAGATGAAGGTAAAGAAAGCAGTTAAGAGGCAAGCATTCTTGCATCATAGACCAAGAATTTGCAGAAAATGACTTTTTGGGTGATGAAGGGACTGTGCCTTGAGCAAACATTTGCTGGATGTCCACACAGGTGTGCTTTGTGGTGGCACAGAGATGAATAAGAAACAAATCCTGCTCACCAGGAGCTCCTGGGCTGGTCAAGGGGACTGACAGGCCCACAGAAGGTGTTTACAGAACAGGAGGAAGACACCGAGAGCCCTGCTGGGGAGAGCCGGGAGCAGGGAAGCTCTTATTCACTAAAACAGGTGACTTGAGGAACAAAGAGGACTTTTCCCAGGTCAATAGAGACAGGTGTGGAACAGCAACACTGGCCGGAGGAACAGCACACACACATGCACACACAGTCACAGGGTGTGCAAGGGCCAACACGACAGTTGGTGTGGCCAGAGCACAGGGCCCTGAAGGCGAGTGACAATGACGATCTTCTGTGCCCATAAAAAGAGGGGAGGAGGGAAGAAGGCTAGGGAGGATTGCTTTAGAAAGAAGACATGAGAAGAACAGTTTGCAAAGAGAGTAAACCAGAGGTGGAATGTGATGCAACAGCCCAGACAACAGCAGGCCTGTGTGTGAGTCACCTCTGGGCAAGATGACAAACCTCATAAAGGGAAGACCAGAGGAGAGGCTTTTATTGGGTTCCCTTGAGCTCCACAAACTATACTGAACACACGATATTCAGAAAGATTATTGTTAAATTGGATTAATAAATATAATTGTATACTATGAATATGCAAACTGTCCAGTTCTAGACTCAGTATATTATTCCGCCACAGAGAGACAAGGAGCTAGGTGCTATCATTTCATATTTATAAGGCCCAAACAGGTTAGTGGGTATTCTTGACATCACAGATTTATTTCTATGTTAATTTACTTTCAGAAAGCATGTATAACCATCCCATACATGGGAAGAAAGTAATTTTATTCATATGTTTGGACATAAAAAAATATCATTATGCAGTCTAATAATCCCAGTTGACAGTTAGAATCATTTTTTTAGAAAGAAAGAAACAGATATATTCAGAAAGAATTCAAGAAAAGCAACAACCTCGCTCTGGTCTGGCTCCTCTGTTCTGATGGTGGCACTGATTTATACCAGCAAGTGTAGTCATTTGCAAATCCAGCCCATGATCAATGCCTAGCTGAGTTTGCCTGTATACGGCATTATGAAAAGTTGTCTCAGCATTTGCATTTGTGGGAGCAGCCCTGCTAAAGAACTCTGACTGCCTGTGCTTTGCAAGCAAGTGAGGAAGCCATTTATCAACTTTTTTTCTCTTTTATTTACATTGTTTCCTCCCCTATCACGACAGCACAGGTATCAGTCCCTGGATAGTACTATACACCCTTTAAAAATCCAGATGGCATTATTTTAGACATTGATGCAGATCTTTCCTGAAATAGAAGAGGGCATTTTTATTCTTTTTGGATGATTCAAATCTTTTCCAGAATAGGAGGCACTTTTTTTCCATTTGATTAATTTCAAGATTTTTCTAGATAAATTTAGTCTCTACGGAGTTGAGAGTCAAGCAGGGAATCATTTCTGCCAAGAGCTTGGTCCAGCCAGTGAGCTGTGAGTAAATCCTCTTCCTCCAGATACCTCAGTTCCCCCATAGCCCTCCACCTCCATTGACTTCCACCAGTTGTAACCCCAGATAACTGAGAGAACTTTCTAAGATCGCTTTTCCTCTTTCATAGTCATCCTCACCTTCTCTCCACCGAAGGTTTAAACATACATCCCTGGCTTTCCCTGTAACCCCCCTTCCCAGCCCCTCCTTCAGGATAAGCCTGGGCTCCTTGGCCTGGCATGCCTGAGAAACTGGTTCTACACGCCCAGGAGAAAAATGACAGCTTTTCACCACACGCTGCTCAGCTCATAAATAGCAAGGGGGAAGCGTCCACACACGTCCCAACCTGCCTCTTTCAAAATGCCTGTATGGCCAGCACGGCAGGGAAATCTTCAGGGAACATTAGCAAGTCCTTACATAACTTTCTGTAAAGTAGCTTAGTAATGTTTACAGCCTAAACAGCCCACAGGTGACAGCTCTGCCATTCGAAAGCCTCCAAGTGAATGACCAGCTCACCTGGATGGTTCTTTTTAATTCCTGAGTGGCCCTAGGAGGCGGAGAGAGGGAGGAAAGGACAGAGTTAAGCGGGAGGGAAAGTTAGCTTAGTAAAGAATGAAGTGTCCAAAACCCTGGCAGAGGGCCTATAATTTTATGCCTTGAGGTAAGAAAGTCATCTGCTTTTCCTGGAACTTGTTCTAAATTCACACCCCTTTTTGCAAATGTCTGCTACATGATGAGCTGTGTGAGCTCATGGTTCAGAGTGAAAAAGTGGGTACACAGCTGATATAATTTATTTATAAGTGCCTGAGCGCTGAAAGGAGTTAAAGTCATGCAGGTTTATTTAGCTGTTGTGTTGTTCATGGAAAGTGTGTAGCATACCAACAAAACACCCCAGATGCACATCTAAATTCCTTTTAAAGGCCGCAGGTAAGCCTGGAAAATACAAGGGAGTTTCTAACTTCATCACATCAGAGTTTGGGCCTTAAAAACTAATATATTATTATTTCCTATGAGACTCTGGAAGAAATAATGAATGTTAAAATAAAGGTATGAGGATGTCCTTTCATATTGAAAACTACAAAAAAAAAAAAAAAGTTATTTTGGGCCACGCTTGGGTAAGGAAAAAATAGACTGTCATTTTCAGATTAGGTTGAGGGTATTTTTTCTTGTTTGTTTTTTGCACATGTCCAACGGTATAGCAATAGGGTCTAAAGATCTTTGGATTTGCCAGCAAATGAGAGGGGTTATTAAGGGTTAGACCTTTTTTATGTATTATTTTTAATATACATTTTACAGCACCTACTGCAGAAGTTTCTTGGGGAAAATTAGCAATGGAACCATTTCTATATTTAAGAACCACAAGACCCCATATATGTTGAATTAACTTACTATTTAATTTAACCTATTAAACTAGGAGCAAGCATGAACATTTTCTTAAACTGTTAGAGATATTGGTCCATTTTCTTTTTCTCTACACAGTAATGTCTTGGAAAACTCTGCCATCGCCTTAACTTAACCTTCAAACATAAATGCTTCCGTGCTTTCAATAAGCTGTATTTTTGTTTTGGTTGATAACTAGCTTTCCCGAAGGAATGAACCATGACAATCAGAAATTAGATAATTATAAATGAATTGAATTTTACTCTTTTTACATAAAAATGCAAACATGAATATGAAGACACTTAGAGATACAAAAATAGTAAGTTACATCTTCCATGTGTCAATACATAAAGACAGCCAGCAGGAGAAGTTTTTCAAAATCAAGAAATAGTTCCTTGTGTTTTAGGTACAAACCCTAAATCTTCTAACAATGTGTAATTCCATATTTTAAACAATATTAACATTTTGTTGTCATACAAAATATGAAAATAACTATTTATATGATTGTGGTAATTTATGTACAATGCAAGTAAAATGAGAAAAACTATCATGCTTATTTGTATAGCAATGAAAAAAAAATGATAAATCTAAAATTAAAGCTGGCCTTTAGGCCAGATGCAGTGGCTCATGCCTGTAATATCAGCATTCTGGGAGGCTGAGGCAGAAAGATCCCTTGAGCTCAGGAATTCAAGACCAGCCTCAGCAAGAACAAGACCCCATCTCTACAAAAAACAGAAAAATTAGCTGGGCACAATGATGTCCCAGCTACTCGGGAGGCTGAGGCAGGAGGATCACTTGAGCCCAGGAATACGAGGTTGCTGTGAGCTATGGTGAGGCCACAGCACACTAACCAGGGTAATAGGGTGAGACTCTGTCAAAAAAAAAAGTTGGTCTTTAAAACAATTTAAATGTACTTAAAGTGTTTTTTCATCTACTGTGCATATCTTAAATACTATATAATATTCAACCCTTGCACAAGTTGAGCTTTCTGCACAGATCAATACTCCGAAGCTATTTCTAGGCATTCTGTCACTCAAGAATTGTCATTAAATTTATTGCCTCCCATCCCCCATAAATAAGTATTCCTTAAGTCTAGAAAAAAGAAGCTGCTGCCTCCTCCAGAAAGTAAAGAAAGCTAAGCCAGAAACAAAGAAGAAATAAATATAATAATCTAGTAGAAAAAGCACAGAAGCCATCACAGTCAAACACTTTGGCTTCAAATGAAGTGATAAGCAAATTAACACCTCCCAGGAAAATCCATGCCACTTCTTACATAAAACCCAAACTACTACTTGGGCTTTGAGTTAGTTCAGTGTAGACATTCTGCCAGACATAATGTATTTGATAAAGCTTCTGGCCTTTTATCTTCAGACTTGGTTTGCTATATTAATTCAAGAGTCTCAGGGATATGAGAAACAATGGCAATAATTCAAAATTTTTCATTATCTGTTCTTGGATGTGTCTTCATTTGTCATAAATGTTGGGCTGTAATAAAGAAGCTGCTTCTGTCTTTTCATATAAATTTGGGTTCATTCTTTCTCAGTCCTACTTTCTGCCCTGGATGACCCTGGCCTACAGGAAGGATCTGGGCACCTTCTCACCCAGGTAACTTCAAATTATATTTAATACTCCCCACACCAAACCTGCCCTGGTCTCTTTCTAGCCCTTCTTTTCATCTCAATTAGAATCACTCTATTAGTGAAAGAATTAGTCAGAGCCAGATGTTTCATAAAACTCTGAGGGCCAAGATTATTAAAAGCATGGCTTATAATGGGAGTCACTCCTAGGAAAGCAATCCATTAGAAATATTTATTTCCAGAATTCCTTCCCTTAACACCTTTGTTGGGTGCTTGTCCATTTTCTTCCGAAAGCCAGGAGACATACTAGTTGGGCAAGAAAAGGCCACCATCTCATCTTATCTTTGGTAGGGATTTGTTAGCAGAACAATGTACCAGAATTATAAGGGTTGACTGAAATTAAAGAAACAATAAAAAAAACTTCCAACCAAAAAATGCCCTGGTCTGGATGGCTTCACACCAGAATTCTATCAAACCTTCAAGGAAGAGCTTATTCCCATACTCCAGAAATTATTCCAAAAAAATTGAGGAGGAAGGAATCTTCCCCAGCACATTTTATGAAGCAAACATCACCCTGACACCAAAACCAGGAAAAGACCCAACGAAAAAGGAGAACTTCAGACCAATTTCACTAATGAATATAGATGCAAAAATTCTTAACAAAATCCTAGCCAATAGATTACAGCTTATCATCAAAAAAGTCATATGTCATGATCAAGTAGTTTTCATCCCAGGGATGCAAGGCTATTTTAACATACACAAGTCCATAAATGTTATTCACCATATCAACAGAAGCAAAAACAAAGCCCATATGATCCTCTCAATAGATGCAGAAAAAGCATTTGATAAAATCCAGCATCCTTTTCTAATTAGAACTTAGGCATAGGTGGCACATTTCTTAAACTGATTGAAGCTATCTATGACAAACCCACAGCTAATATTACTGAATGGAGTTAAACTGAAAGCTTTTCCACTTAGAACTGGAACCAGACAAGGTTGTCCTCTGTTGCCAGTACTATTCAACAGAGTGCTGGAAGTTCTAGCCAATACAATTAGGCAAGACTAGGAAATAAAGGGCATCCAAATTGGAGAAAAGGAGGTCACACTCTTCCTTTTTGCTGATGATATGATCCTATACTTAGAGAACACCAAAGATTCAACCACAAAACTCTTGGAAGTCATCAAAAAATATAGAAAGGTCTCAGGATATAAAACAATGTCCACAAGTCAGTTGCCTTTGTATACTCCAATAACAGCCAAGATAAGAGGCTAATTAAGGACATAACTCCCTTCACCATAGCCCCAAAGAAAATGAAATACCTAGGAATATACCTAACAAAAGAGGTGAAGGACCTCTATAAAAAAAATTATGAAACCCTAAGAAAGGAAATAGCAGAGGATATTAACAAATGGAAGAACATACCATGCTCATGGCTGGGAATAATCAATGTTATTAAAATGTCTATACTTCCCAGGGCAATTTACCGATTCAGCATCATCCTTGTTAAAATACCAACATCCCATTTTCAAGACTTGGAAAAAATGATTCTGCATTTTGTATGGAACCAGAAAAATCCCCGTATAGCTAAGGCAGTTCTTAGTAATAAAAACAAAGCTGGGGCATGGCCATACCAGATTTTAGGCTATACTACAAGGCCATAGTGGTCAAGACAGCATGGTACTGGCACAAAAATGGAGACATAGACATTTGGAATTGAATAGAAAATCAGGAGATGAAACCAACAACTTACAACGATTCAATCTTCAATAAACCAAACAAGAATGTACACTGGGGGGGAGACTCCCTAGTCAATAAATGGTGCTGGGAGAACTGGATACCCACATGTAAAAGACTGAAACTGGACCTGCACCTTTCTGCACTCACAAAAACTGATTCTAGATGGATAAAGGACATAAATTTAAGGCATGAAACAATAAAAATCCTCAAAGAAAGCATAGGAAAAACACTGGAAGATATTGGCCTGGGGAAAGACTTCATGAAGAAGACTGCCATGGCAATTGCAACAACAAAAATATACAAATAGGACTTAATTAAACTGAAAATCTTCTGTACAGCTTAGGAGACAACAACCAAAGCAAATAGACAACCTACCCAATGGAAAAGGATATTTGCATATTTTGAATCAAACAAAAGCTTAATAACTAGGATCTATAGAGAACTTAAATTAATTCACATGAAAAAAACAACAACCTCATACATCAATGGGGAGGAGAGATGAACAGAAGAACTTTCTCTAAAGAACACAGATGAGGGCGGCACCTGTGGCTCAAAGGAGTAGGGTGTCGGCTCCATATAACGGAGGTGGAGGGATCAAACCCAGCCCCAACCAAAAACTGTAAAAAAAAAAAAAAAGAAGAAGAAGACAGATGAATGGCTAGCAAACATATGAAAAAATGCTCATCATGCCTAATTATTAGAGAAATGCAAATTAAAACCACACTGAGATATCATCTAACCCCAGCAAGAATGGCCCATATCACAAAATCTCAAAACTGCAGATACTGGAGAGAAAGGAACACTTTTATACAGCTGGTGGGACTGAAAACTAATACAACCTTTTTGGAAGGAAGTATGGAGAAACCTCAAAGAAGTCAAGCTAGACTTCCCATTTTATCCTGCAATCCCACTACTGGGCATCTATCCAGAAGGAAAAAAAAACCTCTTATTATAAAGGCACTTGTACTAGATTGTTTATCACAGCTCAATTTACAATCACTAAAATGTGGAAACAGCCTAAATGCCCCTCAACCCAGGAAGGGATTGGCAAGCTGTAATATATGTAGACCATGTAATACTATTCAGCCATTTTTTTAAAAATAGAGATTTTGCAGCATTTGTATTAACCCGGATGGAGGTGGAACATATTATCCTTAATGAAGCATCACAGGAATAGAGAAGCACGAATCCTATGTATTCAACTTTGATATGAAGCTAATTAATGACAATTAATGACATAGTGGGCAGTGGGGGAAGAGGACAGCAGACAGAGAGAGAAGGATGGAGGGGGTAGAGGAGAGGAAAAGAAAATAGTGACTAATTCTCACTTAAGTTGAATTTAATTTTGACCAAAGTACATTATTTGAACAATAATTTTTAATTCAACTTGTCAATATGTTGTTTAGGATATTGCATCTTCATTTATAAGTAAAATATGTTTGTAATTTCCCTTCATAATAATATATTTTCTCCAATTCTAATATCAGGTATATCCAGGTGAAGTAAAAAAATAATAACAATAAGGGTTACCCAATATTAGCAAGAAAAAGGACTATTTTTCTTATAGATATTTCGCTCAAAAGGATGCAAATGTTACCTCTCCTACATCCATACCACTGAAAGAGAAACTAGAATAGATTTGTTGATGGTGAGTTTTTGATCACTGAAAATACAGGTTAAAAAGGCCAGAAGCTGCACTGTGGGGCCTACAAAATGGATATCAGAGAGGTGGACACTCTGATGCCCAGGGCGGGTAGCACCTGAGTGGTCAGGTAACTCCTGGGCTTTTCCATTGGCTGGCTTCTCATCCTAGAGCCCTCTTCTCCCTCCCTCCATCCCTATGAAGAACTCTTACTTTCTTCAGGCCTTTGCCAAAATGTCAACAATTTCAAGGAGACCTGCCTGGGTCATGGTAAAATTGCAAGCCACTGTCCTCTCATCCCCTCTAGATTCCCCACCTTTCTTTTACTTAGTTATCACCTTCTAAGTAGATACTCTATTACACTCTAGGCCATTTTCTTTTTTGTTCATTTTCCATTGTTGTCTGTCTCCCCCATTCACAAAAGGTTAGAAGATTTTGGTCAGTTTTGTTCACTCATGTTCTCTAGTTCTCCCAGGCCCTTAACAGAGCCTGTGGAGACTACGGATTTCTATTTGCTCATGGACTACATAGCCGCAGCCGTTTCAAATATTATCAATATAGTTAAAAAGTTACAATCAGGCTATTGGTACCTCAAAAACTAAATAAGGCAAAATAAAATGAAATGAAATGGAAATAAATTTTAAAAACCACCATGACAATAGCATGAACAGTTCAGTCCACTATTGTTGAATCCCTTAGCTCAGAATTTGCAGTCTCTATCAGAGTTTGCCACCAATCTCTACATTGCCACCAATTAGTAAGCTTTTCTCTTTCAATTTCAAGCAGTTAGTACTCAAACATGACCATTGACTAACTATGCTTAATCAGGAAGCAAACTAGATTAAAAAGACTAAGCCTTACAAAACTAAAATAAAGAAAAATAAAATGTCATCTCATGTCTGGGCACAGTGGCTCATACCTATAATCCTAGCACTCTGGGAGGCTGAGGCAAGAGGATCCCTTGAGCTCAGGAGTTCCAGAGCAGCCTGAGTAAGAGCGAGACCTGTCTCTACTAAAACTAGAAAATGTTAGCCAGGTGTTGTGGCAGGCACTTGCAGTCCCAGCTACTGGAGAGGCTGAGGCAGGGGGATCACTTGAGCTTAGGAGTTTGAGGTTGCTGTGAGCTAGGGTAAAGACACAGCATTCTAGCCTGGGCAACAGAATGAGACTATGTCTCAAAAATAAATAAATAAATAAAAGAAGTCATCTCATCATGAATGCTCTGCCACACCACCAAAATAATAACAAGGCGGAAAAGAGGGGAAGGAGAAGAAAGGAAAAGACAGGGAGAGGACAGACTTTAATGTATTTCTCAGCAACACTGAAATGATCATCCTCATCATCCTTATCAGTTTATATGCCATCTCCATAAACTGTCAAACCTTAACTGTTTTCCAAAGGGAAAAACAATACAAGGTAAAATTCAGGATCTCAAGACCACAAACGGAGTGGTCATTTTAGCTTTTCACAATTTTTTTTTAAAGAGATGGTCTCTCTCTTTTATCTAGGCTAGAGTACAATGTTGGGATCACAACTCACTGCAGCCTCAAATTCTTGCCCTCAAGCAATCCTCCTGCCTCAGCCTTCTGAGTAGCTGGAACTACAGGTGGGCACTACCACAACCAGCTAAGTTCTGAAACTTTTTTGTAGAGATGGGGTCTCACTATGTTGCCCAGACTGATGTCAACTCTTGAGTGCAAGTGATCCCTCTATCTTCATGTTGCCCAGGCTGATCTCAACTCTTGCATGCAAGTGATCCTTCTATCTTGGTGTCCCAAGGTGCTGGAATTACAGACCTGAGCCACCATGCCCAGCCATTCTTAATAATTTAAGTAACTTTTTTCACCTGTCATGGAGAACAGAGAATATTTGTTTTTCATTATGCATCTAAAAGCTAGACTACAAGAATTTCCCCATCAATAATTCTCACGCCTGAATGTAGTCCTGAAGACCTATGTTCTCCACATTTGCATTCATTCTAACTTCTACTATTTTGTTTGGCACAGATATAGTTTATTAAATTTACTATCAGACAGTCAAACAGATAACTGATAGTAACATTTCTCTTTAAAAAATGTCAGACAACTCTTGGGTCCTCAAGTGAGACTTTGAAATTCATAGAGAAAAAAACATTTGCAATCTTCTGTTGCAGATCATATAAGTACTAAAGATGTGCTAAAATCTCACGTCTCTAAACTGAGCCCCTGACATTGCATAAACCATTTGAACTGCACTGGTTCCTATAATTCTGTGTGTGTTTGTAAATAAAACCGAAAGACTAGAAATTTCTTCAGCAGGCTCAAGTGATAGACAAGAATGAAGATGCTTCCTCCTTAGGGAAACAGACCAAGGAGGATGATGAGCAAGAAGGGAGGTGAAGGGACGTGAAGAAGGGAGACAAGCCATCGGCTATGCAGCACCAGTTTATTAGTAGATGTCAGATGTACAAGTGAAAGAGTGCAGGCAGGAGGGAGAAGGAGGATGCAGGAAATATCAGCCTTACAGGTTAAGGCTCAGGAGGATGCCTTGAACAATATTCAAAGAATAAATGAATGACTGGGTAGATGAATGAATCAGTCATGAGGGATTTGGCTCACAAACACAGAAAATCAAATAACAAAATAAAGAACTCTTTGAGTCAGTTTAAAAATTACTTAGCACCTTAACATTTAAATAAATAAAGTTTTCCCTGAAAAAAAGGGTGAACTGTGATCATGCCACTCCATTCCAGCCTGGGTGACAGAATTAGACCCTGTCTCTAGAAGAAAAGACAAAGAAGTGAAAAACTAAAGGTATAGAAGGTAACAGGTATAGAAAAGTAACAGAGGAAATGGAACTTATAGGGATCTTTAAAGAAAGGTTATAAATTTATTGTGGCAATTGGAAACCACAAAGGAGATTAGATCATCAAAGTATGGTACTTTGTACAAGTGAATACTACGCATCTCTAAAAATAGCACGGGACAGTTTTTTCAATCCGTTATCAAAGGAAAAGAGTGGATAGAAAATAAAGCCATTTTTATAAGTAGAAAAATACGTAAATGCATGAGAAATGCATTCAGAAAGTTATTAGCTATCATGTCTCTATTAACTAATTATTACTTCTATTAATGTATATTTACAAGGAACATGTATTTATTATTGTTTTAACAAGAAAAAGTAGATATACAAATATACATATGGGTGTGTATACATGTTATTTTTTAATGTTGATGTGGTAGTAGACAGAATAACAGTTTTCCAAAGATGTCCACGTCCTAATTCATGGAACTGAATGTGGCGTGTGACACAGCAAAGTGGAATTAAGGTTGTAGATGGGGCTGGGGTTATCAATCAGCTGACCTTAAAACAGAGAGATCATCCTAGATTGCTGGGATGAACCCAGGGTAATCACATGAGTTCTTAAAAGTGAGTGGAGGACATGAGAACTCTCCTACTATTACTGGTCATGAAGACAGACAGAAGCCACAAGCAAAGAAATGCAGTGGCCTCTAAAGGCTGGTAACGGTCCTCAGTGACGGCCTCCATCTCACAACCACGAGGAACTGAATTCTGCCAACAACTAAAAGAAGCAGCAAATAAATTCTCCCCTACAGCCTCTCGAAAGGAGTACGGTTCAAGGACATCTTGATTTGAGTCCAGTGAGCCCCCTTTGGACATCTGACCTATAGAACTGAGGTGAAACATTTGTGCTGGTTTAGGCCCCTACATCTGTGATCATCGGTTACGGCTGCAAAAGCCACCTAACACAGTTGGGAGGCATGTAGAAGTGCAGAGGACAAGGAGCATTTATTTCAACCTGAGGAAAACTCAAGCAGAAATACTCACACCATGTTTGGGAGACTCCATAGGATCAAAGGTTGATAGAAGGGAAGGGAAAGAGACAAAGCTGGAAGCATCCAGATTTCAGAGAAGTCCAGAGGTACAAATCTGGGTGATAGGAGGATGGAGATGATGAAGGAGGTGCCTGTCAGCCCTTTTCTGCCTTTGAAAGGTACATCGGGAGGAGGGAACCTTCTGGAAGTATAACGGAAGGCTCTTGGGGACCAAAGAAGGAAGGCAAGGGCTTTCTTTCGTTCAGGTACCTGGGAAATGTGGAGGAGTTTTCTAAGAGGTTCAAAACAGCCCCGTGGAGACTGGCAGTCTAGGAAGCTCAGGAGAAATAAACAAAAGGGCGTTCAGTCGGCAGCAACGCCTTAGTGGAAGTGATCTGTGCCAGGCTGAGCCAACAGCACGCTGGCCCCTGGAGCCACGGGACTGGGTGATTCTTACCAATCCATGGAGATGAGTAAAAAGCCATGCGTGAAAATGACACAGGAGTCCTGCAGCTCACTGGTCCTAATCTTCGTACTGTTCCAGTTCAGGATTAGGCAACAGGAATGGCTAGAACCATTGAATTGTCCCTTCAGAGTGAGAGCCTGTGTGCTTCAGATGGTTCAGCCGTACACAGATGGTGTTTGTGTAAACAGGGGCCTTATGGGTCTAAGCCAAACCCAAAAACAGTGAAGGACTGTATTAAATTCTATTTTTTTCCTGTTGTTTGTTGCTTCATTACATGGAGTTTGGATCAAAGCCTACCTTTAATATAAATAAAAGTTGATCTGCTAAAATATTATGAAAAAGATCATTAACTCCAGAAAGGCAGTCATTCCCAAATCCTGAAAGTTCCTGTTTTTCTGATACACTGCCAGCACCACTTTGTTTGGATTAGAATTAAGTGTCTGCCAAACTGGAAACAGTAAAACTCAATCTCTAAAGATATTTTTGTAAATTTAAGGTAAGATTTTAAGCGGGTCTTCTCACGTACTCACTTTAATAAAAATGAGTACTTTAAATTCTGTGAGTTTATAAGGCAACTACTTCCCACAGAGTTGAGGGGAAAGAGGAACGGAAGACAGGCCCAATATAACTTTATTTTCCTGATGTAATTCCAGAAATTCTCAGAGTTCTAGAATAAGAATAGGGTGCTTTGTGGGGGCATAAAATTAGAGATAACAGAGTTGTCAATAGTCTTGGGTTGAATGTGACCACCAGCCCAGCGTACATAAATGCACCTTGAGTTAGAATGAAGAGGACACCACCATCACAGCCCTCCCATGTGATAAGGGTCAGAATCAAGGAGATCACCTTGGACATGGCCTTGACTTATTGGGATCCAACCACTTGTCAGGTTTTGCTAAGCGCTTTCCCAAATACTAAGTGATTCTCAAGAGCTGTGGCAGGCAGTTCATATCACCCCCTTTTCCCAAAGGGGGACACCCCAGTATAGTGGTCAATGGCTTATTCCTCCTCGACTACCCAGTGTCAATGGCCTCCAGTCATTCTCTGTCCCATTGCCCTGCTTTAGTTCCTTCACAATATCTGTCTCCATCTGGAATTAGTTAGTATATCTATTTGTGTCTGGGTTCCCAGGGATGCTTAATAAACACCCATCCCGTGGATGACGCACTTGCCCAAGGCCCCGTTGGTCCCTGGGCTAGAATTTGAACTCAGCTCTATCTGATTCCAAAGATGACTACACATTTAAAGACATTTTATTTTAAAAGAACTATTTAGATACTTACTGATGAAAAAGTACGATGTCTGGAGCACACTTCAAAATGATAGGAGTGTGAGTAAATGAAACAAAATTAACTGTGTATTGGTCATTGTTGGGACCAGGGAATGGATATGAGCAGGTGTATTGCCATATTCTTTCTACTTTGTAACATGCTGGAAGTTTACCATAATAAAAAGTTTAGTTTTCAAAAAACACAACTTCCACACTCATTTTTTATTTCTGTTCTTTCTTCGCTTGCTATCATCATTTCTCTTGCTACCGTCATTGTTCTTGCCGGTCTAAATTCCATGCTCCTTCTCAGCCTGCGCTATCTAAACAATTTCTATTTCCCTCACTGCCTTTTCTTCTCCACTTCTCTGACTTAATGGACAGTAGGCAAAGCTTTTTATTTCCCCCTAAACACTTTTACATATAACATATTGCCATTTCTCAATTCTATCCATTCACCAAATGAACAGGAGTTTAATTCCAAAACTATATAAGCGCAAATCAGTGAGCTCCACATTACATATGCTTAATGGTTTTAAGTAAAATTTAAAATTCACAGGTGAGAGCAATTGCAACAGCGGACATAGCTGACTCATTGTTATTTAAACTATTAAACATAACTTCTATCATTATTCACTAAGTACCCTTCTGAGGTAAGCAAGCAAGCAATAACACCTACTCAAGGTAATTATAGGAAATAAGACCACATTAAACGCCAAATAAGAAAGAAATGTATTGTTTTTGCTTTCATTCTTCTGATTTTCATCATCTTTCTAGTATCATTATTGGGGAAAATGTTACTGGTTTCTCCGCCTACATCCATTCTTGGATTCTTCCTCGTCACCTGAATTCAAGCATTATTAGAGCCCCAGGTGAGATGTTCACTTTCTCACCCTCTCCTATCTAAGGATAGCTTTGTAAAAACATCTCACCCAGTGAGAAAGTTCACTTATTATAGGCGAAAGGACTATATGCCTCTGGCCAAAAAAGCTGTTTGAGAGAAAGCAGTGAAAAGACTTTGTGCAGGCATACTTGTGAGAAATGGGGGTAGAATCCCATATGGCCAGGTTGGTTGCGGGCCTAAAACCCCCCGACCTAAGATCAGCCTGGTCAGATGCGGGCGGAAAAACCCCCTGACTTAAGGCTCACATGGGAGCGGAGGCTTGCACACAAATTTCTGCATGCCCTAGAAGTTTCTTAACTATGCCTTATTTCAAGGATCAAAGTAACTGCCTCCAAATAGCAAGGTCAGTAGAACAGACTTCCAAATCATCTCTTTCCTCCACAGGCTCAGGCTTCATCAGATAAGAACAAAGAAGTAACGGCTAACAACATGTTCTCCATTAAGTTATCTATAACACATATTAATGCTTAATAAAGACCTTGGTTTGATAAGTTTCTTAAAAGGTAGACATTTACATAATTTGTTACATAACTGTTTGGGATTTTACTTACCCCCTTCTGCTGCTCATCTACTGTACAAGTAAGACAGATTTTCCTGAAAATTAGTAGGGAACTATGAATCAGGAGCAGCTTCTAGTTTCACAGCTCTGGACCTCCCTCTTCTGTGCTTATTGTGCAGTGAGCAAAAATATAACCTTTGCAAATTATGTCTCCTCTGCTCTCCTTCCTCATTTTTTCTCTGTTTCTTGGCTACTGTTGTCCCTGTCATGCTCATTCTGGGATGAAAGAGTTTCAGTTTGTTAGTTTTTCAAATATTTATAAGGCACAAATCACTTCAGCACCACCTGAACCTGTGTCCCCTCGCCGTAAGCTAAGGTCTCTCTAGATGGTAGACTCTTCTCAGATTGACAGGCTAGCTCTGTTGAGTAGGACCTCACTGAAGAGATGAGTACCTGCCAGCAATTCAATACCTGGGATTCTCAAAGTTGTTTTGTTTTTCCTTTGCTTCTGTCATGGGGCATTTTGCTGACAACACAGGTTCCATTGCTGTTGATAGGTGAGCACATGTATTTTGGGAATAACATGTCATTTCATTGTTGTAAATGTTGTCTTGGGACTTATTTTCTTTCTCTATCTTATTTTCTTTGATTTTACTGGGACTCAAGGAATTTATGGAAATAGATTACCTGCTGAAGCTACAGTCTTGCTCCAGATTCCCGTTCTATGTCTTCTTGATTGTGTTATTTTTTTTACTGTTAATGTTTTTTTAAATTAAAATATATTAAAGATTAAATGTGGCAATAAGCATTAGACTGTTAGGAATTGAAAAAGGGGGATCAACTAAATAAACTACAATAATTTCTCTTATGCCTTCCTTGCAGTTCTGTAACTTTTTCTTTTTTTTTTTTCCTTTTTTTTGAGACAGAGTCTCAAGCTGTCACCCTTTGTAGAGTGCTGTGGCATCTTAGCTCACAGCAACCTCCTACCTGGGCTCAAATGATCATCTGGCCTCAGTTTTTCTATTTTTAGTAGAGACATGGTCTCCCTTTCACTCAGGCTGGTCTTGAACTTGGGAACTCAAGCAATCCACCCACCTCAGCCTCCCAGTGTGCTTATAGGCATGAGCCACCATGCCCGCCCAGTCTTCTCAATTGTGTTTTGCTAAATATCATTCTTCTAGAAATTCTCCCATTGATTCTTTTTAGTTCATTTTGCTGAGAAATAAACATATATATAGAAAAGTAAACAGAACTGTACAGATTGTGAATTTTCAAAATATAAAATTCCATGTGCTAACAACCAGATCAAGAAATAGAATTAGTATTTCCTAATGTCCTTTATGACTTCCTCAATTTTTTTTTTTTTTTGAGACAGAGCCTCAAGCTATCCCCCTGGGTAGAGTGCCATGGCATCACAGCTCACAGCAACCTCCAACTCCTGGGCTCAAGCGAGTCTCCTGCCTCTGCCTCCCAAGTATCTGGGACCACAGGCGCCTGAC
>CAUYTI010068667.1:0-27532 GCA_963575145.1 Galago senegalensis | reverse complement strand
CTTCATTTTCTTCACTCGCTCATCATTGCCAAACATTGGGGACACTTACAGGTTGTATGGGGGCTGGCTTCCTACAGAAAATGAAGTGTGAAGTGTGACCTACCTTAAGAATCCTTCTCTGACTATCCACTATTAAGTACCCTACAAAAAATAATTACAGTTCCCCACTTGCATCACGTTGTTCTAACCATCACTCTCTGGCTTTTTTTTAACTTAAATTAAATTATAGTCTGCCTCATGTTCTTCTTTACCCATCTAAATTTGTGTATTTGGTATAGCAAAAAAAACAAACAAAAGAAAAAAAAACTCCTCTTGTGTTCTATAATTATTAAAAAAATACTTATTGAAAACCTAATAGGTGCCCAGCATAAATAAAAAAAAGTTCCTTCTTTCACTGAAATCCAGTATAGATGAACAGAAGATAACAAAAGTGAACTGGTAATTATGCAAAAGTAATTATACTTTTGATCAGTATTACTTAGAGACGGAAGAAGATATTGAAATAGAGAATAATGGCAGGAATGAAAGAGTCTTTGAACTGAGTCACGGGGGAAAGATTCTCAGAGAAAATGCCACTTGATTTCTTAGCTGCTACTAGAAGTTGGTGAGAAACAGCCACCTGAAGAGGGGAAGGCTTGTTCTCAGGCAGAGATGCCCAGCACTGAGATGAGAAAGGCTTGTGCAGGTCTAAGGCTGATGCTTAGTGAAGGAGGAGGTGGGGGCCTGAGATTTATTTGGAGAGGTGGAGGCAGCAGCCAGTGGAATTGGGGAATCACAGGACAATAGAAGGCAGATACAAGGCAATGAGAACTAAGGGAAGGGATAAAGCAGGAGACACCATAATCTCTACACTGTACGAAATCTGAATCATACATCAGAGTTTATACTTTCAACGGTCCCTCTGGCTGCCATGGGAAAATGGATGGGTTTAGTTCTTACACAGTCTTGAAAGGATGACTTCTTTGGGGAAATATGTGATGTTCTCAGCATGATGGTTACTTGCCAAACAGTCTCTCATTTTATCCAAAGTTTCTTCATAGCATTCTTCACCTCTGTGTTCCTCAGTGTGTAGATCAAGGGGTTTAACATGGGTGTAATGACTGACTCTGACACTGTCATTGCCTTGTCTATGGGGTAAGTGACCACAGGCCTCATGTACAAAAAAATACATGGCACAAAGAACAAGATGACCACCGTGAGGTGGGAGGCACAGGTGGAGAGGGCTTTGCGCCGCCCTTCAGAGCTATAAGACTTCAGGGAACAGAGGATGATTGTGTAGGAGGCAATTAAGACAAGGAAGATGGCTGTACACATCACTCCACTGTTGAGGGTGACTAAGAGGCCCAGGATGTGGGTGTTCATGCAAGCAAGTGTCAGCAACTGAAACAAATCACACATAAAGTGATCTATGATATTAGGACCACAGAAGGGTATTTGGTAGATGAACAGAAGCTGTATTGTTGCGTGCATCAATCCCCCCACCCAGGCCCCTCCCACCATCAGGTGGCACACCCTGGGACTCATGATGCTGGTGTAGTGCAGGGGCTTACAGATGGCCACGTAGCGGTCATATGCCATCACGATGAGAAGGATGATTCCTACACCACCGAAGAAATGTCCCACAAAGAGCTGGGTCATGCAGCCTTCCAGGGAGATGGTCGTGCCCTCAGAGAGGGAGTCCACAATCATCTTGGGGGTAATGACAGAAGAGAAGGTGACATCCGAAAGGGACAAAAATGTAAGAAAAAAGTACATAGGTGATCTCAGACTCTGACTTGTGATTATGGTCACCACCATGAGTAGATTTCCCACCACTGTAGCCGCATACATGAGGAGAAACATGGCAGAAAATATTTTCCGCAGCTCAGGGTTCTCTGTTAGGCCCAGAAGAATGAATTTGGTCACATTGTTTTGATTTACCATTTCTCAGGTGGTGATAGGTGGTCCAGCTCAGAGTCGAGAATCCTACACAAAGACAACATATGACTTGTAATTAGTGACTACTTGGCTTCCTGTATTTCCAGACCATGGGGAACCTTTAGATTTTTTTACACATTTATTTGTCATCCAAGCATTTGACTCTTACAAATGTGCTACATAAAGAATTTCAAAGATGGATACTTAATTAATGCAATGTTTCCCCCAGTCTTTTCTCCTCTCTTTCTCAATTGTTCTTTCATGTGAAATAGGTTTCTCTGCCTCCTTCTCCTACTGTTCTTGTTGTTATCATTAATGACAATTTTTTTGAGCACTTACCTCATATTGGGGGCAATGAGGCAATAATTATTCTAAATACTTCATTTCAGGCACTACAATAATCCTATTTATCTTTACATACAAAAAAAAATGTCTGTTCTAGAGTTTAGGAAACTAGACAGAGATGGTAAAATTAGTGAGCAGTGAAGCCAAAATTTGGACCATATTTCCCAATTCCAGAATCAGTGCCCTTAAACATCAATATTGCTTCTCTTGTAATTATGGGGTGAGCTTGTCATTTACTAATCTGCTAGATACAATTATTATCCTATTCTATCTTAAAAAGAATAAACTCAGTTACTATTCCTGTGCTTTCTTTAAAAAAAAAAAAGAGGTAATTATTTTTTGTAATTTAGCACTTCAATTCTAACTTTTAAATGATCAGCACATACCTGAAAGTAATGATTATATAATCTCTAACTAACAGATTGTTCATTGACGAAGATACAAATCATGATGGTCCAGCAAAAATCCAGGTCCTCAGTATAAACAACTTGAACCTGAATCAGTTCAAGTCCTTCCTTTCAATGTCCTTTGTCCTCTAAATGGAGCAAAGAGTTATAAAGATCATAATAACAATTAAACAATCAGTTTTCAAGTTGACTAACTATTTCAGGGCACTGTATATTAGATACATTATCTTACTGAACCCCATGATATGAGACAGGTCCCTATACTAACCCCATTGTAAAGAGAACCTAAGGTCTTGGGAAGTTAAATCTTTTGTTAATGCATAATTATTTTGTTATGGAGCTGGCATTTTGATCGCATAGCCCATATTCTTACTGCCTATGTTCACTGCAGGAGATAGGAAGAACAGATTACATGGTATCCTCAGAGAGTTACTACAGCAACCAGGAGGAGAGCTATAGTGAACACGTCTCATGCTACTGGAGACTTTTAAGCAGAGATTGAATGCCACTTCTCCACTTCTTAGGAGTTTTGCAAAAATACGTTGATATTTCGATTAGACACTCTGTGAATGCTGAGAGGTCACTCTTGCTATTTCCCCATCCCTTACAAAGTGTGGAGGAACCACAGGAGACTGTGAAAGTACCACATGTGATCTCATCCTTGGCCTCCCAGCCCAAGAACTTGTATCTCTCCTGCAGCAGCCCTTGTGGAGGGCTTGAAGTCAGGAAATCAGAAGTGGGTTTTATTCCCAGTTGGGTCACTAATGTAGTCTGTTACTTGGGTGTGATGTTGTCATTGGCGAGCCTCAGTTTCTTCCCCTGCAGTATAAAGGTAGTTCACCAGATGAATAGTAACAGGGTTGACTCTGTGCTCTTCAATCATAAATTTTCAGTTTTATTGGCACTAATTCTTTAATGACTCTTGATGAGATTTCCTTAAGAGGTGGTTCATTTCAAGTTTAAAACATTGATGCATTTTGCAGCAATTTGGAAGAGCTTGGAGACCATTATCCTAAGTTAAGAATTTCAACAATAGAAAAACAATCTTTACAGGTACTCCCCAATAAATTGGAACTAACCAATGGGCACATAAGTGCACAGATAGAAGTAAAAGTCATTGGAAATCAGCCAGGAGAGAGGAGGAAAGAAGAGAGGGTGAAAGAACCTCCTAACAGGTGTAATGAGCACTATTCCCATGATGGGCACATTTACAGCCCTGACTCAAGCCTTATAACAAAAATATTTATATTCCCTTAATATTTTGAAATTACAAATGAAAATGAAAGCCATTGCTCAAGGTAACATCAGTGCTCTGTTTGTCCTTAAGATATGAACACTAGAGTGGCTCCCTGCTTCTAAAGAACAGAATTGAGCTTTCCCACTTGAAATTCAACTCCTATCACCAGCCTCTGCCTGACCAGACTTAATTTCTCTGTGCTCCTTACTTTCTTCCCATCTGTTTTCTGCAGACTCACACTCTGTTCCTTTCCACACCTGCCTTTCTCTTATCAGGGAATCACCCTGGATCCAGACAACAAATCTACCACTAAGGCACAACAATGACAGACCCTGGCTTTGTAATCTCAACCCCAACCCCTAATTTCTGCAGCAGTGAAATTAGTAAAGGAGAAACTGTAGCTACCACTTTTGCATTGCCTATTGAGTATAGGCAACGATCGAAAGCTTTTTCTCATCTAATTATCATGAACACCATATAAAGTCAGAGTCTGAATTTTCCAGAGCAGCAACTGAAGCAGAGAGAAATTGTGTAACTTCTTCAGAGTTGCTTGTAGGTATGTGATTGACTCAAATGACTGTCTATCACTGCTACACTTTACAGCCCCCAATACTTTCACCCCCTGGGACCAGAACTGCTGGGAAAGTCAAAGAAGTAATATTCATAAAGCTTAGAAAAGCAGCAATGGCCCCTTGTTGACTTTTCCCTGATCATAACATGTATCTGTATGTCGAGATTATTCTCCTGTGTCTCTCTATGCCTTTCATCAACCCTTTCTCCCCACTGACTGCCTTCACCTTCACCAGACTGAATGTTTATCCCACTTACTCATAAAACTTTTTTTCTGTAGATCATTATTCCATCTCATTAAAAGTTTCTCTTATTTCCCCAGTGAGAGGCTTAAGAATCGCTGCATCTTGCACACTTCTTAAAGTTCCTAGTTAATGCAGCAATACAATCCAAGATATTTATTAATTGGAAGGAGACTGCAGTCAGCTGTAGACTCAGGTCAGGATGGTGCCTGTTCACCCTCCAGTGTGAAAGCTAATGTGGTATCGCAGTCTGGTTGCTATTTCGCTGCCAACCACATCCAAGATGCCCTTTCCACACATCTTCTTCCCCATTTGTATTACTATACATGCTTCAGCCAAAACCAAGAATTAACAGTACCTTGAACTTCAGTGTTGGGTTCACACTGTTAGTCACCTTCATGGCATTTCCTTTCACAGTGGGTCAGAGAGGAATCCTGTTGAAAGAAAGGCTGCTCTAGTGAAGACACCTAGAAGTTTAATTAATGACCTTCTTTCCTTCTCTTGTCCATGTTCCTCACTTTCCAAAATTATTTGAGTACACAACAAGTATTTCAAAAACTTGTCAGATGCAACCTATGTCTAAAATATAAAGACCAGGACTAGAAAATTTAATATAATTTTATTGGAAATAATTGTGAGCTAAAGAAATAAAACCAAAACATTATATAAGCCCTAAAGCTAAGTTGTAGCTAAGAGAAAGACAGACTAGGAGCTATTCCCAGCAGATGGAACGGACAAGTAAAGTGCCAGAGGTGGGTGAAGAGACCTGATCAGGAGTTACAAAACACAGAGCATGGGCTTCAGTTCCAAACACTAGGTTCTGATTTTGACTTATGGAATATGTTTTAGTTACATGATTTACAAGGATGGTTTATACTTTCAAGTGGACATTTATACTTAGAAATAATGAATTAGGGGCAGCACCTGTGGCTCAAAGGAGTAGGGTGCTGGCCCCATATACTGGAGGTAGCAGGTTCAAACCCAGCCCCAGCCAAAAACTACAAAAAAAAAAAAAAGAAAGAAAGAAAAGAAATAACGAATTTATAGATTCTTATTTGCAGTTTAATAATATCATCATGCAATAGGCCACACACATGCACATATGCACTGTACTATATATTTTAATGAATATCATTGATAGCACTGTATGTTAGTATATGAAGATTTATGTTATTTTAATTTGCTGCTATATAAACAATATTGCATTGAAAATTTTCTATGTTTGCTTACATGTACACACAATATATGTGTGTATATATGTACACATATGGAATAAATTAATCTAAGTGTTTCCGTAAGGTATTTTATAACAATAGAATTACAGAATCAAAGTCTATAACATTTCAAGATTTAATAGGTGTTGATAAATTCTCCTTCCTAATGTTTGTTCTCATCAATCATGTAGTAGAGAGCTTTATGTTATTTATAATTTGTCTGTCTTTTTTCTTTATATCTATTGTGCCTGTGTGTATATATGTATATATATTTATACATATATGTATATATGAGTTTTTCCCAATAAACATTTGAGTACCTAGAAAGCCTATGAAGCTCAGTGAGCACTCAACTAGACAATTAATTTATTATCATAAAACTTCAAAACAAGACCTTAATACAGCTACTTTCTCTTTTCATAAAACTAAGGACTAATTAGTGAGATTAAAGCTAAATCCAGTAGAACCTTGCAAGGTAGAAGTGCAATAATACTATAATTTTTTAAGTTATGCTCTACAATAACTGATTAGTGTATTATTCTCAGAATGCTCCTAAATTGTGTCTGTCATCAACATCACTACTGTCACCAGTACCATCATTGCCACCAGTACCATCATCATCGCCACCACCATCTCTGTAGCCATTCCCATAAACTCAATCCACTTACAAGTAAACTTAGTAGTTACATTTTGACACAGAGACAAATATAAAAATTGAACTCATTCCTAAATTAAAACCATCATTTAAACATAGCATTGATAAAATAACACTTTTTTCTTCATTGTAAATTAGAGGCCAATAGTGGAGAAGGAAAACAGAAAGTACCACAAGGCCAATAAAAAAATAAAAGGAGAAAAAGAGAGAAAGAAGGGAGGAAAGAGAGTGTGAGATACAGATAGACACACAAAAGCAGAGGGAGGGAAGGGACAAAATGAGAAGGATGTGGAGAGGCAACGAGGGAGGAAAAACTAAAACAGATAAAGAGATAAAAGTGAAATTAAAAAAAGCAAAAGGGGCAAGAAAGAACCTACTAATAATATGTTATTGACTCCCTTCATTACAGCCAGTATTTCTTGAGAAATCAACACCTATTATTTTATTTACCAATTTTCATTTCTCAGAGACTGGTTTGCTTATTTTTTTCTTTAATTTTCTCAAAAAGATACAAAAGTACATTAAGGAAAATAATGTGCTCTCACTCAAGTTCAAATTCAAACATAAACTCAAGTTCATAACTCAATGATCTTTGCTCAGAAAATAAATATTGCTCACAGGTAAACCAAACAGGAATTGAGTGTGGATTACTAACACACATTAAGAGGCATGCTTTTATATATAAATGTACATATTCAACAAAATTAATTCACAATTAAGGATTTTATATGTTGAAAATAGGTGTTATAATGCTATATAATGGGTAAAACCTGTGCACAGATTAATCAAATGATAATAGGATCTTAGAACTTAGTTTTTATAGTTGTATGAAGGTTTTAAGACCATCTGAGACATAACCTGAAATCTTCTTACCACACAAAAAATTCATTCACCTGAAGTAACTTCTTCAAGAACCAGGTAAAATTATTTCAACATAATGTTTCTGGCTTCCCTGAAAGAAATAAACAAAAAATCATCCGATTTTTAATATTAGGTCTTGGTTACATTTTTAAAAGTAGTAATTTTATTATTTTCAAAGAAAAGTTTAAAGCAGAAGCCTTAAGAATCTATGAGACTAATAAGTAAATCATCTGAGTCACCATGGAATTTATAATTAGGAACAATCTCTAATTAAGAGCAATAGCTGAAGAAGTAGCCAAGTAGAGCATTCACCAAATCATTGCATATACCTTTTTAAATTCCAGTTGACTGTGTTTTTAGGTGAATGTAGTTTTTGTTCAGCTTCTCAGGAGATTAGTCATGAGTATATGGCTCCCACTGGCCAATGACCTGGGTCATGAAGGTGGGGAGGTCCATTTGAGCAGCTGTGATAGGGCTAGGCTTGCATCATCCCAGCTGCATCCCTTAAGGCTCGTCCTCCACTGATGGAGATGTTAATCCCTGAGCTGATGAATTCCCATCCACCTACTTTCATAACAGTGTGTTCTCAGGGGCAAGAACCTCCCTGGGGCCAGACCAACATGCTGCTCCACGCACAGAGATCTAGGCCACAGTGTTAACCATTTCATCATTTGTTTCTGTACTGTGATCTGTGCCTGAACCACAGGATGGCCACAGTCTCACACTAACTACACACAGGGACTGGCAGTATCCTGAATCAAATCGCACTTCCAGATTCCATTTCCTACACAGGAGTCAAATGTGAGCCCAGGAAGCTGCCACTATAATCAGAAAATTTTTATCAAGGTGAAAAATTTTATTTAAATTATTTCCAGTTTCTTTATTTTTAGTATTTTTAATTCATTGGGGGTAAAAAGAATTAGGCTACACTGATTGCATTTGTTAGATAAAGTCCCTCTTATAATTGTTTCTGATCCCCAAGAGGTGTGCCATACACTGCAACCCTCATTAGCCCCCTTGCCTCTTCCCACTCCCTCATTCCCCTACCCCCACCTTGTATTAGCTCATCTACTGCCTTCATATTAGAATTGAGTACATTGGATTCTTGCTTTTCCATTCTTGAGATGCTTTACTAAGAAGATGTTGTTCTACCTCAAACTAGATTACAAAAGATTATAATACAAAAGATTTAAAGTCGCCATCTTTTGTAATGGCTGAATAGTATTCCATGGTGTACATATACCACAGCTTATTAAACCATTCATGAGTTGGTGGGCACTTACATTGTTTCCACATTTTGGTGATTGTAAATCAACCTGCAATAAACAGTCTAGTGTAAATATCCTTATGATGAAAGGATTTTTTTCCTCCTGGGTAGATGCCTAGTTAATGAGATTGCAGGATCAAATGGGAGGTCTAATTTGAATTCTTTGAGGATTCTCCATACTTCTTTCCAAAAAGTTGGTATTAGTTTGCAGTCCCACCAGCAATGTGAAAGTGTTCCCTTCTCTCCATATTCATGCCAACATTGGAAGCATTGAGACTTTGTGATGTGGGCCATTCTCACTGGGGTTAGGTTACCCTCAGGGTAGTTTTGGTTTGCATTTGTCTGATGATTAGGGATGATGACTATTTTTTCATATGCTTGATAGCCATTCATCTGTCTTCTTCAGAGAAGGTTCTATTCATATCTCTTGCCCAGTGAGATAAGAGATTATTGGCTCTTTTTGTTGTTGTTGATTAATTTGAATTCTCTGTAGATCCTAATTATCAAGCTTTTGTCCAATTCGTAATGTGCAAATATCTTTTCCCATTCTGAAGGTTGTCTATTTGCTTTGGTTGTTGTTTCTTTAAATGTACAGAAGGTTTTCAGTTTAATTAAATCCCATTTGTTTATTTTTGTAGTTGTTGCAAATTCCATGGAAGTCCTCTTCATGAAATCTTTCCGCAGGCTGATATCTTTAAGTGTTTTCCCCATATTTTGAATATTTTTATTGTTTCATACCTTATATTTAATTCTCTTATTGATCTTGAGTCAATTTTTGTAAGTGGTGAGAGGTGCAGGTCCAGGTTCAATCTTTTATATGTGGTTATCCAGTCCTCTCAAAACCATTTATTGAATAGGGATTCTCTTCCCCAATATAAGTTCTTATTTGGTTTATCAAAGATCAGTTGGCTGTAAGATGTTAGTGTCATCTCTTGGCTTTTTTATTCAGTTCATATGTCTATGTCACTATGTTATGGTGATGCCTCTGGCTTTGTTTTTATTATTAAGAATTGCCTTGGCTATATGGGGATTTTTCTTGTTACATACAAAATGAAGAATTATTTTTTCCAAATCTCACAAGTATGATGATGGCATTTTAATGGGAATTGCATTGACTCTGTAGATTGCTTTGGGAAGTACAGACATTTGGCAATGTTGATTCTTCCAAGCCATAATCATGGCATGTTCTTCCATTTGTTAATATCTTCTATTTTTTTCTTAGGGTTTCATACTTTTCTTTGTAGAGATCTTTCACCCCTTTTGTTAGGTTCATTACCAGCTATTTCATTTTTCTGAAGCTACTGTGAAGGGGATTATGTACTTGATTAGCTTCTCATTTGGGGGGTTATTGGCATATACAAAGGCTACTGATTTGTGGACCTTGATTTTATAACCTGAGATATTACTGTATTGTTTTACTCCTTCCAGGAGTCCCATTGTTGAGTCTCTGGGGTTCTCTAAGTATAGGATAATATCACTGGGAAGAGTAAAAGTTTGACATCCTCTGCTCCCAGTAGGATGCCCTTTATTTTCTTCTCTTACCTGATTGTATTGGCTACTATGTTGAATAGTAGTGGTGAGGACAACCTTATCTAGTTCCAGTTTGAAGTGGAAAAGTCTTCACTTTTACTCCATTCAGCATAATATTAGCTGTGGGTTTGTCATAGATAGCTTCCATCAATTTCAGAAATGTACCATCATGCTTATATTGTTAAGTGTTCTAATAAGAAAAGGATGCAATACACCTCACAGAAGTAGTGATCTATCTCATTAGGAACACACAACTGTAAGAAGAATGTACCAAGAAGCTGAGTGCTGGAGTGAATATATCCCCAGTACAAGCGAAGATAACTGTGTAACGCGGTTGCCTCTTCATGATGACAGTGCAGTGCAAGGGCTTGAGGACAGCCACAAAGTGGTCATACACCAAGCTTGCTAGAACGAAGATCTCTATGGCTGCAAGGAAGTGAATGATAAATAGCTGTAGCCTGTGTTTACTATAGGAAATGATCTTCCTTTCTACCAGTAAATCAGACATTAATTTGGGCATCACTGTGGATGGACAGCAAAAGTCTGAGAGTGAGAGCAAATTGAGAAGGAAACACATAGTTTGGTCATTAGCTGAGCACCTGTGACACAACCATTACGAGCAACTTTCCCACCCAAATAGCAATGTGGCAAAATAGAAATATTGTGAAGCAGAGAAAACTTAGAGACTAAATATATTTCTACTCTCCATGGTCCAGAGTAGCAAAAATACATAACAATCACCTGCAAATATTTAATACAGAAGTCAGTGTCAGAAATGCCATGGAGAGTATTGATAACAACACTAATATGTAGTATCATGAAGCTATTTTAATGGATGTTATTCTAGAATTTGTAAAAATGAAAACCTGATATTTAATAAAAGTCGTTTTCCCTGAATGCTCTCGTACTGATTTCAGGACATATGACCTTCATAAAAATAACGCCTCATAACACCTTCAATCAACCAACTATTAAGATGTTTTAAAAGTTACTATTACTTTCCAAACATTAGCAAGTATGCAATTAAAAACTCATAAAAAATGCAGTTCAGAATCCTTACAAACTCAAAATTAGATAAAGATGAAAGTTAAATCGTACACAGTATTTTTACAAAAATACTCACTAGTGGAATGTATGCTACTTTAAAATCACTAGAGTGAAGTAGAAGATAAAAATTAAAGATTAATGTAAAAGATATATATCTGTGTGTGTGTACACACTGTATGCTGTATATAGCATACTATGTATATAGTGGAAGATAAAAGTTGTCAGCAAAAGGACTATAAAATTAATCGGAGTAATTTTTAGATTTCTTTTCTGCCTTGCCTTTTATTGTAGGCAATAAAATACTGTATTTTATAACAGAGGTATGTTTATTTCTTCAGGCATTTAAGTTATAATTATATACTTACTTGAACCATGCAATAAAGCAGTAGTTAAAACTAAGGAGCAGAAGGCAGTTGTACCTGGATAGTTTTGCTCTTGACTATGTTAATCATATTTTGCAAGTCAATTTTCTTCTCAGTTTTTTGAATTTAAATCTACATTTCTCTTTCCTATTTTACCCAACTGATTCCTCTTGCCAAAACCCAAGAATCTTGACACTGAATAATTCAGAAAAGAAAAGATTTGATAGTGCATAGGAAAAGGTTTATGAGAAGAGAAATAGCTGCAACTAGGTTCTGTTACCTAATTATATTACAGAGTGTGAATTTGGGTACCAATCACTTTATTTCTCTGAATCCAAGTTACCTCATTTACAAATTGAGGAAATATGCCTGGACATTGTCACAAAATGATTATGAAACTCAGACAAATCAATAAATGGCCAATGTTTTCATTAAGCAGAGTCTATTGATGTCTGAATTTGTTATTTAAATGCTAGTGTTAACAAATCAATACTCAAAGAGTTGTTAAAAGTACAGTCTGTTAAATTTGACTCCCATAAAGAAAATAAAATTTTGGGTTCATAAAATCTTTTAATTAAGAAAGAAATTTTGAGATTCACTAGTAAATCTACTAGTTAGAAGAAAAGAATTTTAATTAAAAGCCAAATATAAAATGAATAAAGTAGCTTGAATGTCATCATCATTCTGCTAATATGAAACCAGGATTTGATTTATGAAAATCTAGGCAATGTAGTTCATGTGGACCAGATCTTCCAATAATTTGTATTGCATCTCAAATGTATTGGTAAAATAATAAAATACTTAACCATTAGTCCAATTATCTTAACTATAAATTTGACCTTGAATATCATTACTATTTTTCTCTTTGCATAAAATTTGGGATGTACCCTTTGCTATATTTTCCATCAATTAATTCTAAAATTTCTCATTCACTACTCTCTTTTACATATCGAGTTAATTTTGTCACCCTCCAAATTAAAAAATAATATCTATTGTTAGAAAAAAACACCTTAGAAGAAACAAGTTTATTTCCAAGTCACAATTTTAAAATATAGAATTAATTTAGAGATAAACTATTGAAAAGTAATTGTTCTTAGCATTCCTCCAATTATAGTAGTGATATATAATATATTTACAGGTGAAGAAATATCTTCCGTCTTAAATAAAAGGTCTAAATTTATTTTCACATAACAAAGTAATGTTTTGAACAACTCTTAAATGAATTCTTTTTTCATTTAAGTAGATGTAAACAAAAAAAATTATTTTAATTATGTACGTGAAGACAAAAACCCACCTGAATTGTTATTTTATTCCCCCAAATAAGCAAAAACTTATCGTTCAGACATGACATGAAGCCTCTCAAAAAAGTATTATTATTAAAACCCCTAGGAAAATACAATTATACTGTCCTCATTTATTGATA
Source organism: Galago senegalensis (assembly GCA_963575145.1). Lineage (NCBI taxonomy): Eukaryota > Metazoa > Chordata > Mammalia > Primates > Galagidae > Galago > Galago senegalensis. The sequence continues at coordinate 14,455 of CAUYTI010068667.1, read as the reverse complement.
TAAAATTAATTTTTCTACTCTTAAATATTGCCTGACCCTTTTTTTATTAAATCATAAACACATAGATCATGTATACATGAATGCATTTATGGGTACATGTGCTGATTTCATATAGAATTAGGAGCATTTATATCACACTGGTTAATATATACCTTGTCTCATTTACTTAATTATTGTGTTAAAACATTTATACTCTATACTATGCAGCCTTAAAAAGAGATGGAGACTTTACCTCTTTTATGTTTACATGAATGGAGCTGGAACATATCCTACTTAGTAAAGTATCTCAGTAATGGAAGAAAAAATATCCAACGTACTCAGTATTATTATAAACCAATTTACAATCACTCACACATTTATATGTGCCTGACCTTTGAACCAAGCAGAGTGTCTGAGTATATCTTGGAATCTCCAGTTGCTCCATTCTCAAGGAAAAAGATAAAGCTCTATTTCCCTTCTTGCCAATTATCCCTTTTCTTTTCAACTTCCTCATACACTTATGGTTCACCATGTGTAAGTTGTGACCTATATTTCTGGCTTGGTAATTTTAGAATTTGAGAAGAAATCTGGTTTCTAGTCTTGACACCATCAATTTTAAGTATGAACTTATCATTTCATTTCCTTCCACCCTGTAAAATTGGAGAAATAATATTGCCCAAATAAATTAGAGAGTTCGAAGTTTCAAAGATAGATGAGGGAGAACTTTGAAAATTACAAACACTGTGGAAACAAATAGAGTATTATACTCAGTGTGATGTGCATCCAAAAGTGAAAATATTTTAGAAATATGAATACACTTAAGGGTTTTTTAATAAAGTATAAACAGACCACCAAACTAGTATTTAGCAAATCAGAACTTGAATTCAGAATTTTCTGAGTCTAGAGCCTGTGTTCACACATAAAAGATTCAAAATCAAAGTAACAGGAAAAGCTTAATGCAAAACTCTTCAGTATTTTCACATTTTTTGGTGCAAATTAGATAACCTCCAAAGTTTCTGCCTTTGAATTACTTAATTCCTTCTACTTTTGATATGTAGGAACAAAATTGGGTAAGAAAGTAAACCAAAACTCTTTAAGTACATAGATATATAGGTAATAAAAAGACTCAATCTGTTTGGCTCTCTCGCTTTTGAAGAGTGAGAAATCTTCAGTTCATTTATCTTAGGTAAAAGCATTGAATCTCCTCTTGACTCAAACAAGAGTTACGCTGTCACAGCCACAGCAACCCCTGCAAGAACAGTGGGCTACACGAGAGGAGATCAGGATTGTTTTTCTTTAGTACAACTCATTTTAGAAACATACTCACTTGTTATAGTTTATAGGTCTGTTAAATAATGAATCTGGTCTCAATGATTTATATTTTCCAGTTATGCTTTGCATAACCCTTGATTACTACTGCCAAAGCAAATTTTTATATAATCTACAAAAATAATTAAGTAAAATTAGGCAGGCCATGCTATAAGTGTAGGAACTTAATAAATTATTTAAATACACTAACCATCAGTGGGTCCAACAATTCTTATGCTACCTTACAATTTGAGCCTTAAGATGTGCCTAACATTCTTCCAAATACCTTATAGACTTTAACTTTTAAAAGGCTTATAATAACTCTAAGAATTAAATATAAGTAAACCCATTTTACAAAATACAAAACTCAGAGAAATAATTATACCATGGCCATAGACCTGCTAAGTAGACAAGTCAAGATCTAAAAACACATTTACACGTTTAACAAAATATTGTCCACTTAGCACAGTTCCTGATATATCATATGGAATCAATAAATTTTTGATGCTATTATTGCTGAATGATTCTAACAGTTCAATCTGTAATCTATGCCAAAGTAAACTCCATGCTTGCTTAATTTGTGTGACCCTAAATACCTCACAGAGGACAGAGAGACCATCTCACACTCAGTCTAGAAATATTGAGAAGTTCTTGCACGAATTTAATTTTGAATTCTAGACACCGTTCCCTTATCTGTGTGTTTTGGGGAAGATAATGCTTTTTTTTCTCCAATCATTGTACTGCTGATGAGTACAGCACTGAGCGGTAAATATAATTACAGCTATTTTGAAAGAATTAACTTGAAATGCAAGAAGAAGTCTTCAAGTCCATTTTAGGGAATTAATAAAAAATAATTTACAAACTTTTCATTTTTATTTATCTCCTGTCAAATACAAGATACAATTCATTGAAACAACAATCAGTAAATTCTTGTTGAATGATTAAAAGAATAACTTTAATTATTTAAAACATTACATACATAAATTACACAATAATTAAAATCATCACCACATAACCAACAGGCAACAACAAAGGAAATAAAGAAAAGGTAAGCACAGATTCACTTTTGAGACACTTCCATTAGTGACCTGCCTTGGATCTCAACCTGGTTAATTCTTGTCCTAACTTTTTTTTTTTCCATTAGAGGAGTAGGAAAGAAATGATACTAGAGATAATTGCAGGGATCTTAATCAACCTTTTGATTTGGGCTTCCTATTTTCCTGGTAACCCATGAATTGCTGTTTTTCTTGATCAATACTGAGTGGTCATTCTACAAAAAATTCTGATAATGTTTCTTTCTAATTTGAAATTTGCTATCCATCTGAGCTTTATCTACCTATCCCTTTAAAGGATCACATACACCCTTATTAGGCAAGTCCCTGAATTGATTGCTGTCCTAAGCTCAAAACAAATTAGCCTATCAAATTAAAGAAACATAAGTCGAGTACTTTTCTCTGTAATATTTTAAGAAGGTACTGTGATATTTGTTTTAAAATTGAAAATTGAAGGACAAATAGAAATTACCTATAAAATCTTCTTAATTTTATTTTTATGTTTATATAGTAATGTGTTCATTTATAGCCATAAAATCTCTTCACACCACGTTGCACACTCCTTTGCAATACAGAACTTAAAGTGTACCTGCATTCTGGAAGAACTTTTTACTTTGGGTTATAAAGAGGTTATACTGTTTATTCACTTTGGGGCTTTAGGGAGGGCCGGAGCCTTTGATGTGTGGCACTACAGAGTCTGACACTTGCCCGCATTTCTCATCCTTCTACTTTCTACTTTTTACTTGGATCTTTGCGTTCCACCCACTGTTCTTTAAGTTCCATGAAAATAGCATGGTAGTGTCTACACGAGAGTTTCTGTCTAGATTACCCATCCCACCACTCTGTCTGAGTCTGTTTCCTTCTGATTTTTTTTTGTCAGTTATCAGTGCTCTTTATTATTATTAAAATTATCATTTAATGTATTTAATCACTTTTCATGAAGAAATCTCAAAAGAATACAAAATTGGCTGAAACGTCACCTACTTAGAGAATTTTTCTCTGACTATCCACTAGTAAGTACCCTCCAAATACATCAAAGCCCTCCATTTCCATTAAGTTATTGTAACAATCATGCCCTGGTTTTCTTTTATAACTAATATTAAATTAAATTATTCACCGTTTCATTTTCTTCCCTAATCATCTTAATTAACCCATTTGGAAAAAAATAAAAAACTCTAATGTTCTATAATTATTAAACAAATACTTATTGAAAAACCTAACAGGTACCAAGCTTACATAAATCACAAGTTCTTTTCTCACTGACATCTAGCCCAGATGCAAAATAACAAAAGGGAACTGATAATTATACAAAAACAATTATACTTTTGGTCCTTGTTACTAAGAAAGTAAAGATGCTAAGGTAGAAAATAACAGCAGTAATGGAAGAATCGTTGAGCAGAATCATGAGGGAAGTCTTCTCTGAGAAAACACCACTTAATCTCTTAGCTGTTACTAAAAGCTGGAGAGAACCAGCCCCCTGAGGAGGATGAGGCTCATTCTCATGCAAAGATGTCCAGCACTGAATGAGATGAGAAAGGCTTGTGCACTTCTAAGGCTGATGCTTAGTGAGGAGGAGGTGAGGGCCAAAGATTTCTTGGAGAGGTAGAGGCACCAGTCAGTGGAATTAAGGAATCATAGGGCAACAGGAGACAGTTATAAAGCAATGGGAACTCAAGGAAGGTATAATGAAGGGCACACCATAAATGCTACACTATAGATAATCTGAATCATACATCAGAGTTTATACTTTAAAGTGTCCCTCTAGCTGCTGGGAGAAAACAGAATAGGTCTTCTCATATATTTCTGAAAGAATGACTCCTCTGGAAAATAAGTTATGTTTTCAGCATGATGGTTACTTGCCAACCACAGTCTCATTTCATCCAAAGTTTCTTCATGGCGTTTTTCACCTCTGCGTTCCTCAATGTGTAGATCAAAGGGTTTAACATGGGTGTGATGACTGATCCAGACACAGCCATTGCCTTGTCTATGGGATAAGTGACCACAGGCCTCATGTACAAAAAAATACATGGCACAAAGAACAAGACGACCACCGTGAGGTGGGAGGCACAGGTGGAAAGGGCTTTGCGCAGCCCTTCAGAGCTATAAGACTTCAGGGAACAGAGGATGACTGTGTAGGAGGCAATTAGGACAAGGAAGATGACCGTACACATCACTCCACTGTTGAGAGTGACTAAGAGGCCCAGGATGTGGGTGTTCATGCAAGCAAGTGTCAGCAACTGAAACAAATCACACATAAAGTGATCTATGATATTAGGACCACAGAAGGGTATTTGGTACATGAATAGAAGCTGTATTGTTGCATGCATCAATCCCCCCACCCAGGCCCCTCCCACCATCAGGTGGCACACCCTGGGTCTCATGATACTGGTGTAGTGCAAGGGCCTACAGATGGCCATGTAGTGGTCATAGGCCATCACAATGAGAAGGATGATCCCCACACCACCAAAGAAATGTCCCACAAAGAGCTGGGTCATGCAGCCTTCCAGGGAGATGGTTGTGCCCTCAGAGAGGGAGTCCACGATCATCTTTGGGGCAATGACAGAAGAATAGATAACATCTGAAAAGGACAAGAAGGTAAGAAAAAAGTACATAGGTGATCTCAGACTCTGGCTTGTGACTATGGTCACCATGATGAGTAGATTTCCCAGCACTATGGCCACGTACATGAAGAGAAACATGGCAGAAAATATTTTCCGCAGCTCAGGGTTCTCTGTAAGGCCCAGAAGAATGAATTCTGTCACGTTGTTTGGATTTTCCATTTCTCAGGTCCTGATGGGTGTTCCAGCTTAGAGTTGAGAAGCCTACAAAAGGACAACATATGACTTGTAATTAGTGACTACTTGGCTTCCTGTATTTCCAGGATATTGGGGAACCTTTTCATTTTTTTACTCATTTATCTGCCATTTAAACATTTAGCTTTTAAGAGTGTGCTAAGAAAGGAACTTATGAGCAGGATGGAGTAAGATGGTGGACCAGAAGGATCATTTGGCTGAGGTCTCCTAGAACAACTGGGGAACCCAGAGAACCCAGCCATACCTGGCTCAGGGACCTTACTCAGAGTGGTAGCTGAGGAGCACAGTAATGTGGTGGGGTAGAAGATACAGCATGTGATCCAGGTGGAGATAAGACACATTAGGCAAGTGATTTGGAGACATCAAGAATGTCCACCCACCCCCATCCACATGTGGGCCTGTAATGGGATGAAGCCTTTCTGCAGCTTTTGGTTTTGAAGGGAAGCTATACATTGAGTGGAAAACTTGGAAGAGTGAGAGGACTTGAATAGTGTACAGCAGCCAGATTTGAGTATTGGTTAGAGTAGATTTGCCATCAGTTTGGTGGCTGGTGAGGCAGCCATAATGGGAAGGTTTAGGTGGCCAGGAGGCTGCCATTGTGAGAAGGTCATGAGAAGGTTTAGTGGGGACCTAAAGCTTGGCTGTCTTAATTCTGCTTGCTGGGATCAGAACTCCACTCTTGGAACAGGCTGACTGACTGCCACACCCCACAGGAACTGTTATCAGGAGGCACTGTGAGACCTGCCTCTGAAGGATTTTGGAGAGCTTTACAATCCCAATCCAGCAGAGTTGAAATGCTGAGGAAACAAACAGGTGATCACTGAGGGCAACTAAATTAAGAATAATAACCACAGAGGTTGCCAGCTGTATTCTCTCCTAAAAAAACCCATTGCAACCTGGTATCTGAGCAATATATATATATATATATATATATATATATATATATTCCCATTAAAGTTGGCCACTTTTAATATTTATATCAGGTAGCCAAGATATATGTATTCTTGTTCTTTACCTTTCTCTTTCTTTTGACCTAAATATATAGATAGATATACTATATATATAAATAAATTTTTGTTAGTATTTTTCTTCTTCTTTTCTATCTTGCTGAGGATGCTATTTTTAGCTATTTCAGCTTGTTTTCCTTTGTTTTGTTGTGTTTTGCTTTTCCTAATTTCTTTGGTTGGTTCTATTCCTAACTTCCATTTTTACTTTCATCAAGAGCAAGGGCTGTTGTATTTTTGGTTACAGTATTTTAGCATCATTTATTCTCTCTCTCTATTTCACTCCTCTCCATTCTCTCTTTTAATAGAGATGCTTCTATTTTTCCCACATAAATCACTCATGCAGCTAAGATATCCCCTTTTCTTGGTATTTCTTCTTTCTTTCCTGTTACCTCTTTCCTCTCTCTCCTTTATTTGATACAACTGTATTTTTCATTTCTTTTCATTCTTCTTAGTTTAATATTATTTTTTCTTCTTTTTCTCTTTTTTCACTGAGAGCTGGGTGGCACAGCTGTGGTTGGGCAGGGAAGTCACAAAAGTAGTCTGGCTCAAGGAAGCCAAGAGACCATGCTCTAGGGAGTCCTTCTACCTTTGTTTCTGGGGAGAGAGTATTGGCAAGTCCACACTGTAGAATTTTTGAATTCTTTTTCATTTCTATTTTTTTCCACTTGTTTTTGGACATTGCTCTTTTCTTTCTTTTCCTATTTTTGGCAGAGGAAGAGTTTGACTTTGCTCAGGCTCATAAGGAGCTCCTGATTTTGAGGAGGCCACCCACTCAGCACCCCCACCAAATCCTTGAATTGTAGGTGTGGCCTTAGCACTGTGCCAATCGTTACCATTTCTTTTATCACTCTCATCCTCTCTTCCTGTTCTTCTCTCCTCTTCTTTAATTCTCTTCTTTCATCCCCCTTCCCTCTTTTTCTTTTTCTTTCCTTTGTCTCATCATTTTTAAATTCTTTATTAAATAAGTGTGTACATTAATGCATTTATAAGGTACAATATCCTGATTATATATATAATATGGAATTCTTGCAACTAACTGATTAGCATAACTGTTTCCTTGCTTACTTTTTTGTTGGGGTAAAAACATTTATACTCTATTCTTAGTAGTTTAGAAATGTATCATCGCATTATGCACATTAGGTTGGATCCCCCAAATACCCTCCCTCCTCCCAGCCTCCCCCTCCCCTTACCTCACTTTTCTCTTCCCTCCTTCTTTCTGGACTATAGTTATGTTTCACCATTCCTATGAATGTGTGTGATTATATATTGATTTCATAGTAGTATTGAATACATTAGATACTTTCCCCCCCATTCTTGAGATATTTTACTAAGGAGAATATGTTCTAGCTCCACCCAAGTAAGTACTTCTACACTGCTGGTGGGGGTTCAAGCTAATACAACCATTTTGGAAAGAAGTTTGGAGAATTCTCATCATTTTTTACTTCTTTCTGTGTTTTCCTCTTGTTTCTTTACCCTTCTCTTTCTTTTGACCTTATATCAATAGGCCATATCAAGACTTAAGCTCTGAGATAAGGTAATTTGAATCAAAGGAGGAAGTGAGAACAAAAAATGAGGACAAGCAGGTGAATAAGAAGAAAGAATACATGAGGAGGAAGCAAAAGAAAAAATTGGGCAACATTTTAAAGCAAAATAGAACAACTCTCCCAAGGACAAGAAAGCTACTAGAGAAGACTCCATCTATATAGAATTAATGGATTTGACAGAAAGGGAGTTCAAAATATGGATGATAAAGACAATAAAGGTAATGGACAAGAAAGTGGAAAGACAGAAACAAAAGTCATATGGATATATGTAGAATATAGGAAGGATATGACAGAACTTAAAGAAATAAAGGAGAAAATCAGGGAATGTAAAGATGCAGTAGGAAGTATCAAAAATAGATTAGACCATGGGGAATAAAGAACCTCAGGGATAGAGGGTAAAGTTTTTGAGTTAACTCAGGTAATTAAAGAGACAGAAAAGAAGAGAGAGAAAGCAGAACAGTCACTCAGAGAATTATGAGACTACATTAGCATTCAAATAAATGATTAATTGGGATCCTTGAAGGGGAAGATGATTGTCCGAAAGAAATGGAAGGCCTACCAGAGACTATCATAAATGAAAATATCCCAAGTTGGTTTTTTGTTTGTTTGTTTGTTTATTACTAAAGATACCAACACACTCCTTTGAAATGTATATTGAACCGTGTGTCATCTCAACTCAAATAGACCTTCTCTAAGACACATTGTAATGAACCTGTCCAAAGTCAAGATGAAAGAAAAATTCTACAAGCAGCCAGGAGTAAGTGGTAATTGACCTACAGGGTCAGAGCCATTAGGAGGACAGCAGAATTTTTAACTGAAACTTTCCAGGCCAGAAGAGCATGGTCATTAACATTCAACATTCTTAAACAAAACAGTTTTCAACCTGGAATTCTCTATCCTGCTAAACTAAGCTTCAAAATTGATGGAGAAACCAAATCTTTTGTGAATATACAAATACTGAGGAAATTCACCACAACAAGATCAACTCTACAAAAAAAAAAAAAAAAAAAACTTAGATCAATACTGACTATCACAAGGACCAACAGCAATGTAAACACCCAGAAGTGAAAGATCAAAACTTAGCTTCCACAGGGGCACAAAGGATAAAACTACACAATAGATTTTCACAAAATACGGTGAATAAAATTGCACCACGTTTATCAATTCTCTCAATAAATGTCAATGCATTGAATTCCCCACTGAAGAGGCACAGGTTAGCTGATTGGATAAAAAAGAACAAGCCACCCAAATGCTGTCTCCAAGAAACATGTCTAGCCTTGAAAGACAAATCAAGACTCATGGTTAAGGGATGGAAAACAGCATTTCAAGCAAATAGAAATCAGAATAATAGAGGAGTTGTGATCTTATTTTCAGATATAAGCATATTTAAAGCAACTAAAGTTAAGAAAGACAAAGATGAACACTTTATTCTGGTCAAGGGAATAATAAAACAAGAAGACATTTCTATTTTAAATATTTATGCACCCAATTTAAGTGCTCACAGATTTATGAAAGAGACCTTGATGGGTCTGAGAAATTAATATCCCATAAGACCAATATAGCCAGAGACTTTAACACCCCTCTGACAGAACTGGACTGATCCTCTAAACAGAAACTTAACAAAGATACAAAAGACTTAAATGTGACCCTGGAACAAATGGGACTAATAGACATATTCAGAGCACACTGTCCCAAAGCTAAAGAATATACATTCTTCTCATCAGTCCATGGAACATACTCCAAAATAGATCACATCCTAGCCAAATAAAGCAAACCTCTGCAAAATTAAAAAAAAAAAAGATATCATATCTTATATCTTCTCATACCATAAGGCTAAAAAGTGGAACTCAACTCCAACAACAACACTCATTGTCACACCAAGGGATGGAAATTAAACAATCTTATGCTAAATGATATTTTGGTTCAGGAAAAGATAAAAGCAGAAATTGTTAAATTCTTCAAACATAACAACAATGAAGATACAAGCTACCAAAACCTGTGGAATACAGCAAAAGCAGTGTTGAGAGGGAAATTTATCATATTAGATGCCTACATTTGAAAAATAGAAAGAGAGTACATAAACAAAGTCACAAGCCATCTTATGGAATTCAAAAAAGAACAATCTAATCCCAAACACAGCAGAAAAAAAGAAATAATCAAATCTAATCATAAATTAATGAAATTAAAACCAAAGAATAATTCATAAAATTAACAAAACAAAAAATCTTTGTTTTGAAAAAATAAACAAAATTGAAAAAACTTTAGCCAGATTAACTAGAAACAGAAAAGTAAAATCTCTAATAACATCAATCAGAAATGATAAAGGGGAAATAATACAAGCTGTAGAGATACAAGAGATTATGTCTGAGTACTACAAGAAAATCTATGCCCAGAAATTTGACAATGTGGAGGAAATGAATCAATACCTGGAATCACATCCTCTCCCTAGATTTAACCAAGAAGAAATAAATCTCTTGAAGAGACCAAGTTCTAGGACTGGGATTGAAGAAACAACAAAAAAATCTCCTATCAAACCAGTTAGTAAAAATAATATGATAATCTACATTATTGCTCTTCCACACTATATGTTTAATTAAATATCAGCTAAATATGTGTTTTAATTAAAATACCATTTAATTTAGAGATGGTTTAAAAAAGACTTTCAACAAAAATGACTACCTAGCCAATGCAAATATTTAACCTAGTTGCTTGGGCCCTCACACTAATCTGAAATAAAAAAATAAAAATATTTGCACTTAAAAAAAATGCCCTGGTCCAAATGACTTCACACCAGAATTCTATCAAACCTTCAAAGAAGAGCTTATGCCCATACTGCAAAAACTATTCCAAAAAATTAAAAAGGAAGGAATCTTCCCCAAAATGTTCTACAAAGAAAATTTCACCCTGATACCAAAATCAGGAAAAGACCCAAAGTAAAAAGAAAACTTCAGATGAGTTTCACTAATGAATATAGATGCAAAAATACTCAACAAAATCCTAGCCAACAGATTACAGCTTCTCATTGAAAAAAATTATACATAATGATCAAGTAAGTTTCATCCCAGGGATACAATGCTAGTTTAACATATGCAAGTTCATAAGCAGTATCTACCATATTAACATAAGCAGAAACAAAGACCATATGATCCTCTCAATAGATGCAGAAAGAGGATTTGATAAGATCCAGCATGGTTTTCTAATTAGAACACTTAAGAATATAGGTATACAGTCTAAAATTGGGTTATAGCTTTTCTATGAAAGCTATAAATTAGCTTCATAATAGGGCTGTGTACTTTGAATACTTTTTCTTCCATTCTTGAGATACTTTGTTAAGAAGAATATTCTCCAGCTCCATCCATGTAAACATGAAGGAAGTAAAGTCTCCATCTTTCTTTATGGCTGCATAGTTTTCCATGGTATACATATACCATAATTTATTGATCCATTCATGGGTCGATGGGCACTTGGGCTTCTTCCATGACCTAGCAATTATGAATTGGGCTACAATGAACATTCTGGTACAAATATCTTTATTGTAGTGTGATTTTTGGTCTTCTTAATATATACCTAATAGAGGAATTATAGGATCAAATCATAGGTCTATTTTTAGTTCTCTAAGTGTTCTCCAGATGACTTTCCAAAATAGATGTATTAGTTTGTAATCCCACCAGCAGTGTAGAAGTGTTCCCTTTTCTCCACAACCATGCCAGCATCTGTGATTTTGGGATTTTGTGATACGGGGTAATCTTACTGGTGTTAGATGATATCTCAAAGCAGTTTTGATTTGCATTTCTCTGATGATTAAGGATGGTGAGCATTTTTTCATATATCTGTAGGCCATGCACCTGTCTTCTTCAGAGAAGTTTATCTTCAAGTCCCTTGCCCACCTTGAGATGGGATCACTTGTTTTCTTCTTGCTAATACATTTGAGTTCTCTGTGGATTCTGGTTATTAAACCTTTGTCAGAGACATACTCAGCAAATATCTTCTCCCATTCTGAGGGCTGTCTGCCTGTTTTACTTACTGTGTTTTTGGCTGTGCAGAAGCTTTTTAATTTGATGAGGACCCAGTAGTGTATTTTTGATGTTTTTTTCAATTGCCTGGGGGTGGGGGGCTCCTCATAAAATATTCACACAGGCCAATTTCTTCAAGAATTTCTCCCTACACTTTCTTCTAGTATTTTTATAGTTTCATGTCTTAAATTTAAATCTTTAGTCCAGTGAGAGTCTATCTTAGATGGGGGTGAAAGGTATGGATCCAGTTTGATTCTTCTGAAGGTTGCCAGCCAGTTCATCCAGCACCATTTGTTAAATAGGGAATCTTTTCCCCACTCAATGTTTTTAATTGGCTTGTCAAAGATCATATAGTGGTAAGTAGCTGGGTTCATCTCTTGGTTCTCTGTTCTGTTCCATACATCTACCTCTCTGTTTTTGTGCCAATACCATGCTGTTTTGATCACTATGGATTTATAGTATAGTCTGATGTCTGATAGTATGATTCCTCCTGCTTTGTTTTTATTTCTGAGTGATGTCTTGGCTATTTGAGGTTTTTTCTGATTCCATATAAAATGAAATATGATTTTTTCAAGATCTTTAAAGTATGACTATGGAACTTTAATAGAAATTTCATTAAAATTATATATTGCTTTGGATAGTATGAACATTTTAACAATGTTGATTCTTCCCAGCCATGAGCATGGTATGTTTTTCCATTTTTTAACATTTTCAGTTATTTCTTTTTTTAGAGTTTCATAGTTCTTTTTATAGAGATCTTTTATGTCCTTTGTTAGGTAAACTCCCAAATAGCTTTCATAGAAAAGCTACAACCCCGTTTTAGCCCAAGAATATGGGAAATGGGAGAGGGAGGGGAGGAGAGAAGGGAGGATGCGGGAGGGCAACTGGTGGGATTACGTCTATGGTTTATCCTATGGAGGTACATGTGAGTCTTTCTAAATGTAAGGTATAATTGTCTTAACACAATAACTAAGAAAATGACATGTAAGCTATGTTAACCAGTTTAACAAAAGTATTTCAAACTGTATATAGAAACAACACACTATATTCCATGATAGTATTAATGTACACAGCTATGATTTAATTAAAAAAAAAGAATATAGGCATATGTGGCACATTTCTTCATCTGATTGAAGCCATCAACAACAAACTCACAGCTAATATTATACTGAATGGAGTAAAACTAAAAGCTTTTCCACTTCAAACTGGAACCAGACAAGGTTGTCTTCTATTGCCACTACTATTTGACATAGTGCTGGAAGTTCTAGACAATATAATCAGGCAAGAGGAGACAAAGGGCATCCAAATGGGGGCAGAGGAGGTAAAACTCTCACTCTTTGTATATGATATAAATTTATACTTAGGGAACCATAAATATTCAACCACAAGACTCCTGGAAGTGATCAAAAATACAGTAATGTCGGGTGGCGCTGTGGCTTAAAGGAGTACGGCAACAGCCCCATATGCCAGAGGTGGTGGGTTCAAACCCAGCCCCAGCCAAAAACAGCAAAAAAAAAAAAAAAATACAGGATATAAAATCAATGTCCATGAATCAGTAGCCTTTGTATATGCCAATAACAGCCAAGATGAGAAGCTAATCATGGACACAATCCCCTTCACAGTAGCTTGAAAATAAAATGAAATACCTAGGGATATACCTAACAAAAGAGGTGAAGGACCTCTACAAAGAAAATTACAAACCCTTAAGAAAAGAAATAGCAGAATATAATAACAATGGAAGACTATATCATCCTAATGTCTGGGAAGAAGAAACATTGTGAAAATGTCTATACCTCCCAAAGCAACCTACAGATTCAATGTAATCCCCATTAAAATACCAACATGATACTTTCAAGATTTGGAAAAAATAATTATTCATTTTTGTATGGAATCAGAAAAAAAGCCATATAGCCAAGGTAATTCTTAGTAATAACCCAAGAGTATCAGCCTAGCAGACTTTAGGCTCTACTACAAAGCCATACTGATTTAAACAACATGATACTGGCACAAAAGTAGAGGAACTTTCTATTTGGAACCAAATAGAAAACCATGAGATGAAACTAAAATCTTATAGCCAACTGGCCTTCAATTAACTAAATATGAACATACACTAGGGAAAAGAATCTCTATTCAACAAATGGTGTTGGGAGAGCTGGATAGCCACATGTAAACTACTGAAACTGGATCCACACTTTTCATCATTTACAAAAATTGATTCAAGACACATAAAAGATTTAAATCAAAGGCATGAAACAATAAAAATCCTCAAAGAATGAAAGAATGTGTAGGGAAAACTCTTCTTCTTTTTTTTTTTTTTGTTTTTTTTTTTGTTTTGTTTTTTTTGAGACAGAGTCTTACTTTGTCACCTTCGGTAGAGTGTTGTGGCATCACAGCTCACAGTAACCTCTTGCTCTTGAGCTTAGGAGACTCTCTTGCTCAGCCTCTTGAGTAAGTGGGACTAGAGGCACCCACCACAATGCCCAGATATTTTTGTTGCAGTTTGGCCGGGGCTGGTTTCAAACCCATCACCCTCAATATATGGGACTGGCACCCTACCCACTGAGTCACAGGCACCATCCGGAAAATTCTTTTTTTTTTTTTTTTTTTTTTTTGAGACAGAGCCTCAAGCTGTCCCCCTGGGTAGAGTGCCATGGCATTACAGCTCACAGCAACCTCCAACTCCTGGGCTCAGGTGAGTCTCTTGCCTCTGCCTCCCAAGTAGCTGGGACCACAGGCGCC
>CAUYTI010068663.1:0-27819 GCA_963575145.1 Galago senegalensis | reverse complement strand
CCAAGCAGAGGAAAGATTTTATCCACTTGTGCTGTAGGACACTAGACATTGAAGTAGCCTTTCAGAATATCAGAAAAATCCTACAATCAGTGGACCTTGACTGAAGTGACAGCCCATAATTGCTCACCAAATGCCCCGGATGTAAGGGAGGATGAGAAGGAAATAGGGAAAGACTGTGTGGGTCTGGGAATGGAGAAGCCCTTCAAGGTGATTGTAGATCTCTGCCGCAATGTAACAACACTGGACGAACCCCTCACCCACCTCTCAGTGTGGACCAAGCAGAGGAAAGATTTTATCCACTTGTGCTGTAGGACACTAGACATTGAAGTAGCCTTTCAGAATATCAGAAAAATCCTACAATCAGTGGACCTTGACTGAAGTGGCAGCCCATACTTGCTCCCCAAATGACCCGGATGAGAAGGAAATAGGGAAGGATTGTCTGGGTCTTGGAATGGAGAAGCTCTTCAAGGTGACTGTAGATCTCTGCCTCAATGTAACGACACTGGACGAACCCCTCACCCACGTCTCAGTGTGGACCAGAGGAAAGATTTTATCCACTTGTGCTGTAGGACACTAGACATTGAAGTAGCCTTTCAGAATATCAGAAATATCCTAAAATCAGTGGAACTTGACTGAAGTGGCAGTCCATACTTGCTCACCAAATGCCCCAGATGAGAAGGAAATAGGGAAGGACTGTCTGGGTTTGGGAATGGAGAAGCCAATCAAGGTGATTGTAGATCTGACTCAATGTAACGACACTGGATGAACTCCTCACCTACCTCTCAGTGTGGGCCAAGCAGACGAAAGATTTGATCCACTTGTGCTGTAGGACACTAGACATTGAAGTAGCCTTTCAGAATATCAGAAAAATCCTACAATCAGGGGACCTTGACTGTATCCAGGAGCTGGAGGTGAATTGCCGTTGGAAGCTGCCTACATTGGGACAGTTTTCTTGTTATCTGGCCCGTATGAGTCACCTTACACTCCCTGTTTTCTACATCAGGGCACCTGCCTACTTTTCCCCAATGATGAGGAATAATTACGTGCTTCAGTTCGCCAATGCCCTTGTTAACATGCACGGTCTCCAGAAGCCTCATCTGCACTCTGATTCCTTCCTTGAAGGCCACCTGGACCAGGTGCTCAGGTGTCTCAAGACCCCCTGGAGACCCTTTCAATAACCTGTAGGCTTGTAGAATTGGACATGAGCCATCTGTCATGGTGCCTGACCCTCACTGAACTAAAGCACTTGGTCTTGACTAAAGTGAAACTGACCGAGACCCTCTCAATAAGCTGCTGCAGGCTTGTAGAATCGGACGTGAGCCATCTGTCGTGGTGCCTGACCCTCACTCAACTAAAGCACTTGGTCTTGACTAAAGTGAAACTGACCAATTTCAGCCCTGAGCCCCTTCAGTTTCTGCTGGGGAGAGTCGCTGCCACTCTGTAGACCCTGGACCTGGAGGACTGTGGGATCTCGGATGCCCAACTCAGAGTCATCCTGCCCTCCCTGAGCCGCTGCTCCCAGCTCATGACCTTCAGCTTCTGCGGGAACCAGATCTTCATGCCAGCCCTGGAGGACCTGATACACCACACTGTTGGGCTGAGCAAGTTTAACAGGGGGCAGTACCCTGTGCCTCTGGAGAGTTATAATGCTTCGGGAACTTTCTACCGGGAAATACTTGCCCGATTTGCAGCTAAGTTGAGGTGGACACTGAGGGATTCACAGACAAAGAAGATCTTCTTTGGCCCAGTCCCCTGCACTGAGTGTGGCGACAGATTCTTGTATGATCTGGACATGGTTTGGCAGTGCTGCCGAATGACCGTCTAGTTTGGTTGGATGGATGCACCACACTCTGCTGCACACTGGGAAGCTAAAACCTGGGACTTCAGTGCATCCTAAAGAGAGCACCAAACCCAGCATTGTAGACACCTGCCCAGTCAAAGTGGGAGAGGGACAGTGATGCAGCAGGGGGAAGGACCTGGGGGAAAGGCTGACCATAGGAGCCATTGGGACCTGTGGGGACATGTGTCCTAGATAGTCAGAAATAGGAATCAGGGCTTGGGCCTTTAGCTCAAGTGGCTAAGGCACCAGAAACATACACCAGAGCTGGTGGGTTTGAATCCAGCCTGGGCCTGCCAAACAACAATGATAACCAAAAAATAGCCAGGCTTTGTGGTGGGCACCTGAAATTCCAGGTGCTTGGGAGGCTGAGGCAAAAGAATCACTTAAGCCCAAGAGTTTGAGGTTGCTATGAGCTGTGACCACCATAGCACTCCACCAAGGGCAACATAGTGGGACTCTGTCCAAAAAAAATTTAAAAATAAAAGATTAATGGGGTGGCACCTGAGGCTCAGAAGGGTGATGGGTTCAAACCCCACCCTGGTCAAACTGCAACAACAATAAATAAATAAAAGAAATAGGAGTCAGAATTTCTTAGCAAGATTGAGGCTTGATATGAGGAGTCACCTCTGCATGGATGGATGTAAATAAACAGGACAGGGCATGGAGGCTCACACCTGTAATCCCAGGTCTTTGGGAAGCAGAGGCAGGAGGATCACAAAGTCAGGAGTCCAGGCTGCAGTGAGCTATGATTGCAGCACTGTAGTCCAGCCAGGGTGACACAGTGCCCTCAAATAAAAACAACAGTAACAACAAAAAAGAAATTCCCAGCATCCTGGGAGGCTGAGGTGGGTGGGGTACCTGAGCTCAGGAGTTGGAAACCAACCAGAGCAACAATTAGATCCCATCTCTAAAAAATAGTTGGGTATTGTGGGCACCTATAGATCCTGCTACTTGGGAGGCTGAGGCAAGAGGATCACTTGAGCCTGTTATACCCCCTATGGCCTGAAAAGATAGAGTCAGACCCCCACTTAGATGTAATTAATTGGCAATTTATTTTACCTGCCACAGGGGCTGCTGCACTGGGTGTCAGCAGCAGTGAAGGGGGTGGGTTGTCTTTTTATGGTCTTGTGCAAGCGTACCACAGAAGGGAAACGTGGCTGGTTGGGGGGGGTGGTCACAGCTCGGGTCGTCATGGATACAGCAATGGTGACAGTCACAATGATTAATACAGCTTTGGCTGACAATGGATCACAATGGTTATAGTTAGGTAACCATGATTAATAATACAGTCTTCGTTTCCAAAAGTAGGTCCTAATGAAACTCTTACCATTTCTGGTGCTTCTACGATTCTCCATGAACCTTTGCTTTTCTTCATACTCTGTAGCATTTTTAAGGGAACCTTTGATAGTAAACACCTAGTGGGTAGGTGGGGAGGCGAATAGTAAGAAAGGAAGGACTTCGAACCTCAAGAGAAACAGGTGAGGCTTTTCTACCAAAAAGCATTGGTTTTCTAATACTAAACTTTTATTATAAAGAAATAAACATTTATTCTGGCTGCTCCCATAACATTTTAGCTAGGAAGACAACACATCTCAGGTTTAGGTACTTGAAAGGTGTAAACAAGGGTTCCCAGAGACCAGGCAGCAGGAGATATTCAGACCAGAGATTTTAAATTTTTTATTAAATCATAACTGTACATTAATGCATTTATGAGGTACAATGTGCTAATTTGATATACACTGTGGAAAGCTTACAACAAACTTGTTAACATAACCATTACCTCATTTACTTATTTGTTGTGGTAAGGCATTTATACTCTACTCTTAATAGTTTTAAAATGTACTATTGCAGTATGCACAATAGATGAGGTCCCATCAAATATACTCCCTCCTGGCCTCCCCCACCCTCCTCTTCCCTCTTTGTGGACTATAGATAAAACTATAGTAGGGACCAGGTTTATTGAAAGGGGAGGGTGACCTGTAAAGATAGTGTCTGCACCTGGAGCAGTTAGAGACCCCTTTTAATGGGGCTGTAGGGAGTGGGCACATTCCTTCAGTTGCATGTCAGTTTAGGGTCCTTTGGCGCAAACTTCTATGGGGTGGGGCTAGCCAGATCCTTTGTCTTTCTCTTAGGAGGAAAGGAGGAGGAGGGGGAAAAGGTTTGTGTGTAGCTGCATTAGGCTCCCCAATATTCTCAACTCCTGTTAAAAGTAGTGATGGGATGATGGTTAATCTTCTGAAACTGCTTCTGGCTGGATAGGGCTGCAGTTTTTCCTCAGTGGGCTGAGTTGGGTCTTGGTAGGGCTGCATGAGTTTGGGGTACATTGGGAGAGGATTTGGGAGTGGTAGAAATTGGGTGGCAAATTCGGCTGACATCTTTATCCTGTCTCAAATAAGTGAGGACAGGAATTAGACGACAGAAAAGGCCCTCGTTAATAACAGGAGGGCTACAGTAAGAGGGGCCCGCGTGGGCCCCCCCTCTACAAACTATTGACCAGTGTCTCTCATTTTGAGATCGTAGGTGGGTAGCTTGTCCTGGGCCCCAGGTGATGCCCTCTCCAAACAGACTTGTTGGTGTAGAAACAGCAGGTCTCCTGTGAGAAAGTATAAAGGAATTCTGGGAAGATGGCCGATTGGTGGCAACCCTCAGCAGAGGAAGAAAAACTGGATGGAATCGGACTCTGTGAAGCCAAAGGTGGGGAGCTGAGCCAAGAAAGAAGTTCAACAACAAGCTGTAACTCCAAGGAAGAGCATTCAAGAAAACAAATTACAGGTACAAAGCCTATCAACTAGAGGACGGAGACCCCTCCCCAAGCAGGAGGCCTGCTGCAGCCTAACTGGGAATGAGCAGGGGACAAAAGACCTCATTTTACCTTGCTGGAGAGAGCCGCTAAACTCCAGGTCTCTTTCTCCATGGAGGTCGCACTTATGAACCTAGCCACCACGCTGCCAAGCATAAAATTGAACAAATATTTTCCCCCACAAGTCCAAACTCCCAGTCCACCCTTTTCCACCCTTGCATGGCAGTCTGAAGTTCTGCCCCCTACAGAGCAGAGTGTTTGGTCTTGTCCTGAGAGATCTGGGCATAGTGTGAACATTTTTGGAAAGTTTGGAGAACACTCACAGAACTAAAAGTAGACCTATCAATCGATCCTACAATTCCTCTACTAGGTATATACCCAGATGATCAAAAATCCTTTTACAACAAAGACATTTGCACCAGAATGTTTATTGCAGCCAAATTCATAATTGCCAAGACATGGAAACAGCCCAAGTGCCCATCCACCCATGAATGGATTAACAAATTGTAGTATATGTACATCATGGAATACTAAGCAGCCATTAAAAGATGGTGACTTCACATCTTTTATGTTTACATGGATGGAGCTGGAACATATTCTTCTTAGTAAAGTATCTCAAGAATGGAAAATAAAGCATCTGATGTATTCAATACTACTATGAAATCAATATATAACCACCTACACACTCATATGAATGGCAAAACATAACTATAGTCCAGAAAGTAGAAGGGAAGAGGAGAGAGAAGGGAAGGGGGACATGGGAGGAGGGAGGGTATTTGGGGGAACCTCACCTAATGTACATGCAACGGTAAATTTCAAAACTATTAAGAAATGAGTATAATTGTGATGGATGTGTTACTTAGATCAATGTAAACATTTCACATTGTATATCAAAGCAGTACCCTGAACCCCATAAATGCATCAATGTACAAAATTATTTAATAAAAAATAATAAGTATAAAAGCCCCTTCCCCTGCCATGATTAGATCTAAGTCTCTAAAATGACTGAGGGGAGGGCAACTGGTAAGTAATAAAAGCAAGATGACTTTCTAGAGAACTGAGAAACTATGGAATATATAAAGGGGGTGGCCCCCCCAACAGTACTCAACCCCAAATCCTGGGAAAGTAGAGAATGTGACTCAGCTGGTTAGATATTATACTCTTGATATAACGTGCCATTTTCCTGAGCTAGTGACCTCAGCAGAATTGCCCGAGAGCTGTGGGGCACGTTTCCTGAGCTGTTTTCACTGTAAACTTCCAAGTATGACCAGAAGATGGCAGAAGAGGCTAAATCATGGGACCACTGACCCATGGCTCAGACCCGTGAGATTACAGAACTCACTCTCCACAGTACGGCAGAAGTTGCTGTTAACCACTTCTAAGTTTAAAAAAGAATTATTTAGATATTTAAGAAGATTCCAGTCAGGGCTCAAACAGAAACCATGAAGAGATAAGTAGTAATGATACTAACATATTAAGAGATTGGTTGCAAAGAATTGGTTTATGAAATTGGTGCTGGCAAGTTGGAAACCCCCAGAGGCCAAGCAGAAGCTCCTGGCACAACCCGGGCAGGGTTTCTTCAGAGAAGCCTGGGCTCTGCCTGCTCTTCAGTCCTTTGAACTGATTGAATCAGGCACACCAGGTTACCTAGCAGAATATCCCTTATTGACAGCCAACTGATAATGGATTAATATCCACAGAATACTTCCAAAGCAGCACCTAGGTTAGTGTTTCACTGAAGAACTGGGGACCAGCCTGGGCAACTTCATGTTCAAAACCATCACGGTCTCCCCTTTATCAACTTGGCACCCACGTACATCATGTTATAACATACTTCATCTCCAAGAAGCTATGTACCACTGAAGACACCAGCCCTGTCCTCAAAATAGGGTGTGATACACTTGGGCAGAGTCTTCTCTTGATATTCTGTGACTTACATACTGGCATAAGGTCAGTGATGCTGTTTTTGGTATCCCTTTGAAATCTAACAATATATTTGGTTAAATTATATGCAGACATTCATGATGAAGTAATATGCCCCTCACAGACTTTGTTACAGCCACCAATCCCGTGTTTCCTTGCCCCAAGCACTCTGGCTGGCCAGGGCTCTTTGGTTCAGAGTATATCCCAAACTTCTATTCCTGAAGGGTCGGGGCCACTAGCCATGTTTTCCGAAGGGAAATGTCAGTGTATCCCACTGTCTTTAATCTCAGAACATGTTGCACTAAGACACCCTGAGGAATCTCTGTACTCTAGAAATATTACCCCTTACCCCACTGTGTGGCAGGGGTCCGATTCCTCCTTGGTAGTCTGCCCAGGCCATATAGCAACTCTGGAGATACAAAGAGTCTCAAGTTGCCAGGTGACGGGCTTAACTTTCATTTGAATAGATTTGTCTTTTGTGTCCAGGGGGAATTATTCCTCCCTTAGGCTTTGCTGTGTACAGGTCTCTGTTTCTCGTTCACATGAAGTCTGGAACTAATTTAAGAACAGATCACTAGGGGTAATCGTAGAGGGATTACCCCTACAATTGGGGAAAAACTGTCATATCCAACACCCATTCGGAACCCCCGGAAACTACTCCAGCCCGGCAAGGTCTTACCAACAGCTGATGCTGTCACTAAGTCTTCAAAAAGTCTTTCCGCACTCTTTCCTATGCAGAGAGGTCTAGCCACATACCCCTCACCCAGATCTTATTGTTTCCAGTTTTCTAACAACATCCCTTATCATCCGACCAAGCCACTGGCCACAGCTTATGAATGGCTATCGGCTATTACCTCAGGCCACCTCCACTTCCCAAAGTTCTCCCCGCTTGGAGGATTTTCCTTCACCACTGTCCTTCAGGGATGTCTCAGAAAGGGACTGTGGCACTGTCACTGTAACGTTTGCTGCCTACACGTCACAGAGAACCATCTAAAACCAAGCCGGAATCCTCACTTCCTCAGTCACCTGAGTGTCAGCACATCGCCCTGAGCTCATAGGTGTGGGCTGGGAGAAAGGTGACAGCAGAAGTGGGAGCCCTGGACACTTGGACCAATTCCTCGTATAAATTGCTTATGCCTTCAGGGTCTGCTCAAGCCTGGTCTAGTACAAACCACTTCCACTTGTCAATGGAGGGTCACCGTGCACAGCCAGCTGTCACTTGGAGGGTTGAAACAAAGCCAATGCACAATCGACATTTCATCATAATTTGGTGACAATTTGCCCTGCTATAGGCCTTCAGAGAGACCACCTAAAGTCGTTTCCCACTAAGTTATCCATAGGGGATGGTGGTAGGGCTCGCCCTAAAATCTGAAGAGTCTATGCTGGGATTTCCCTACAGGGCACCCAAAGGCACCCAGAAGCATTTCTATCTGCTATTGACACAGTAATCACCAGGGGATCTGCTGAGGCACCTGTCTGCTGGCAGAGCACCCTGCGTGGAGAGCCTTCTCTCACTGCGGGACCTACTTAGAACTGGTACCTTTAGGTCCCTTGGTAAACGGACTGCAGCAGCACCCCCTGATGAGGAAGGCATTGCTGCTAAAATCCAAAAAGGCCCAGTAGGCACTTTGCCTCTTTTGAGTAATAGGAGGAGACATTTACAATAAACTTTCTCACCTTAGGTGACATTATCCCCACAAGCCCTGTACCACTGAACCTTTAGAAGTACCACTTAAGTGAAAGCCCCCTTGAATTTTTGTGGCATTTATTTTCTACTCTGACCAAAAGGAAAAAAAAGTCTTATCAATATGTCTAAAGTAGTTACTGCTTCCTGATCACCAGACCCACTCAGCATATTAACACAATGAACCAGCACATCTTACAGAAGGGAAATATGCCAAGATCCCTACAGATCTTATCAGGGTACAACCTTCCAGACTAAGGGAGAACAGTGGAGGCATACTGCTGGTCATGTCTGCTAAAAGCAAGCTGCTTCTGGTGGGTTTTACTAACAGGTATGGAACAAAACACATTCGCCAATGCCATCAACAGCTGCATAGCAGGTAGCAGAGGTGGTGCTAATTTGCTCAAACAACAAATCATAATAACTAATTGCAGTCACCACTTAAGTTTATGATAATCCTGGCTTGTTGTTCCAGATCAGTTTTCTGCACAAGCCAAGTTGAACAAGAAGGAATGGGTGACAATCTCCGTGTTGGAGCTAAGGGAAAACATCCCCTGCCCTCAAAAGATTCACTGGGGAAAAAAAAAATCAACTCGAAAAGCAGATTAACCAGGGAAAAGTCATACAAGTTTACTGTGAGCACAGGAAGAATCAGAGTGATTGGCAATATTGAAATGAGATCCAAATACCCAAATATTTTAAAATACACGATTTAAAAATAAAACTAAAAGTGTACGCATGTTTTTGTTACATAATGCTTTAGCCAGGGCCGTAAGTGTGTCCGTCACCTGAATAGCGCGTGTCGTACCCCTCACAGATTTTTAACTCTCCCTTCTTCCCACACACCCCGTCTTGATTACTAACAATTTTTACTTCTGTGCTAATGGATGGCCAATCAGTTCCAGATTAGAGAGTGCATGTGGTGTTTGTCCTAAGTGAAGTATCTCAAGGATGGGAAAAGTCGCTGGTCTCTACTTCCATCCAAATTGTTGCATGACACGTTAATTTTTCTTTCTATGGCAGAGTACTCCATGATATAAGCTGCACTCTGTTAATCCACTCAGGAATTGATGGACACTTAGATTACTCCACATCCTTATGGTTGTGACTTGTGCTGCAGTCAACAATGGAGTGCAGGCATTTTTATAAAACAATCTCTTTTCCTTTGCAGATACTCAGCAATGGGATTGCTAGGTTGAGTGGTCACTATTTGAGAAACTTACATACTGTTTTCCATAGAGGTTGTATAAATTTGTAGTCCTGCCAACAAATACAAGCCCTTCTCTCTGTGCAGCCACACCAGCATCTGTGGTCTTAGGACTTTTTAATAAGAGCCATTCTAACAGAGGTAATATTTCATTTTGGTTTTAATTTGCATTCCCCTAATATTTGTGACTTTGAGCATTTTCATATGTTTGCTTGGCAATTTGTCTCAGAAAAAGAGAAAATAAACAGAATCTCACTTTGTTGCCCAGGCTAGAGTGCAATGGTGTCATAGCTCATAGCCTCAAACTCCTGGATCCAAGCGATTCTCCTGCCCCAGCCTCCCAAGTAGCTGGGACTACAGGCGCTACCATGACACCCAGATAATTTTTCTATGTTTACTAGAGACGGGGTCCCACTCTTGTTCAGGCAGGTCTTGATCTCCTGAGCTCCAGCAAGCCTTCCACCTCAGCCTCCCAGAGTGCTAGAATTATAGGTGTGAGCCACCACACCCATTTATTTTCTCTTAAAAAGCTTCTCTACATGTGTTTTACCACCTTTTAAAGTGGGTTGGTTTTTCATAAAGTATATATCTGATGAAGGCTAATATCCAGAGCCTTCTCAGTCTGTATGCTGTCTATTTACTCTTAACTAAAAAGCTGCTGTACAGCAACAGAAATAATCATTTTTGTTGTTGCTGTAATTGCCTTTAGGGGGGTCTCAGTCATAAATTCTTGTCTCGGTTGATGTCTAGAATGTTTTTTTCCTGTATTTTGTTCTAGAATTTTTGTAGTCTCATGCCCTACATTGAAGTCTACTATCCAACTTGGATTATTTTTTGTTAGTGGCAAGAGAAAGGACCCTGTTTCGTTCCTGTGTGTGACTTCTGTATGTTATCTCCTTTCTTGAAGACCATTCGGTTGTAGGTAGAGAGCTTTACATCCAGGTTCTCTCTTTTGTTCTACTGGTCTATGTCTGTATTTCTGCACCAATCTTCTGCTATTTTGGTTACTGTGGACTTGTAGTTTAAAGTCTAGTAAATGTGCTGCCTCCAGATTTGATATTTGCTTAAGATTGCTTTTGCCATTTGGACTCTTTGTTCCAAATGAAGCACAGAATTGTTTTTCTACATCTGTGAAATATGTTGGTATCTCAGTGGGATTTCATTGGGTCTATAAATCACCGTGGGCAGCACAAGTATGGACATTTTAACAATGCTGATTCTACCGATCCATGAGCATGATGTTTTTTCATTTGTGTCATTTGTGATTTCTTTGCTCAGTGATTTATACTTGTGTATAAATCTTTCACCTCCTTTGTTAGGAATATTCCTGAAAATTTTATTTTTTGTAAGTATTTTGAGTCTTTGACTCCCAGCTAGACTATTACTAGAATATAGAAATGCTACTGATTTGCATACATTGATTTTGAAACATGAAACTTCACTGAATTTATCAATTCCAAGACTTTCTTGGACTTTCCAAGACTTGTTGGAATCTTTAGCACTTTTTGCTGGTACGATCTTATATCTAGAAAATTCTAGAGTATCAATATTAGGAAAGAGGAGGCTAAACTTTCTCTTGCCTAATTGCTCTCGCTAGGACTTCCAATACCATGTTGAACAGAAGCAGTGATAGTGGGCAGGCACCTCGCCTGGTTCCAGTTCTTAGGGGGAATGCTTTCAACTTTTTCTCTTTCAGTATGAAGCTGGCCATGGGTTTGAGATATATGGATTTAATAATTTCGAGATATGTTCCTTCTATGTCTAGTTTACTGGGGGTTTCATCATGAAAGGATGCTGGATTTTGTTAAATGCTTTCTCCACATCTATAGAGATGATCTTCTGTACGTGGTGATTCACGTAGATTAACCTATGTTTGACCATCCTTCCGTCCTGGGATGAAGCCCTCTTAGTCACAGTGGGGTTTCTTTTGATGTACTATTGGATTTGACTTGCTAGTATTTTGAAAAATTTTGCATCTAAATTCATAAATATTGGTCTATATTCTGTTATTGTGTCTTTGAAGCCAGTGTCACATCAATGTCAGAGAAGCAGGGAATCCTCAATTCCTTCTGTGTCATGGAATAATTTCTGTAGTATGAGGACCAGCTCCACTCATAGAACTGGTAGAATTTGACTAAATCCATGGAAGCCAAAGCGACTTTACAATCAATAGCAATACTGAATGGGGAATAGCAGGTATGCAAGAAACCACCTTCCACAGAAAGACAGGCAGGGAAGTTTGGGGTAACAGAGCAAGCCTGAGCAGACTGCCAAAACGGCCACATGGGAGACTTTATAAAGTAACCATTCTGTAACTATAGTAGTTTAAGAATTTTCTCCACCAAATCATGATACCAAAAGGGAAAAGTGATCTACAAGTGCCCCACATGTAGGGAACTTTTCTCAGAGAGATCTTTTTATGCATCAGAAAATTCACATGGCTGAGAAGCTCCATTAACGTGTAAGCGTCATGAGGGTTTCTTTCGTATATCAGAACTCCATATCCGGAGAGACCACACAGGAGAGGAGAGGTAGTATAGGAATGTAATCCTAAAATACCACAATCATCACAGCAAAACCTAAGAAAGCACCGTATGGACATAAGGAAAGCCACACCATGGGGAAGCCTTCAACTGAAGCTCCCATCCTTAGATGACATGTGAGTTTATACAGGAGAGAAATCCTACATCTGCAGGAGCTTGGAAGGGGCAGGAGGAATAGTTCAAACCTTCCCATTCACCACCAGAATCTCCACACTGGAGAGAACCCCGGGAAATGTGAGGAATGAGGCGGCCTTCAGGCCCACTTCCAGCCTCTGCATGCAGAGTCCAAGGAGGGAACCCCCAGACGTGATGGATGAGTAGTGGATGCTCAGGCTTCTATTCTGACTGAAGCCCTTCCCAGAGTCCACATGAAGAAGAAACCATCTCAAAACAGTCGTAGAAAACATTTTGTTTTGCTAAGAGTTAAAAATCTTAAAACCCATAAATGCCACTGGGAAGGAAACCCTGTATATACCTACAGGGACCCAAGATATACTTAGAGCAATCCCCAGAAGAACATTCTTTTGGATGAGGCACCTGTGAGGTTGATGTTCTGATTCATGCCAAGTGTGTTCCTCAACTTGACTTTGAATATTACCTCCAAACATCCTCCCAAGAGGGCCATCAGGTTCCAATTGTGGACTAGGTTTTCTGGGCTTCCAGCACAGTATCTCCATAGTTAAAATGCCACAGAAAACCATGATCATTGTCCACCTCCTGAGTCACCCTCTATCTGTGCTTTACGTGAGGGTTATCCCAGATGCCCCCCCAGGAGCTCTTTCGCACATACTGGTGATGCATTTGAAGATGGCCCGCTCCCACTGAGAATGTGTTCTGGCATTTCTGAGGTCGCCACTTGATTTAGCCCCTACATCTCTTTCCATAAATCCTATTTCTGAATCCACTTTACATATGTCCTCAAAATGCCCATAAATATCTACCTCTTCCTAGATGGCATTAAGTTTCATTTTTGATTTTAGGTGACTCATATCCATGTGCTTGATCTATCAGGAAAATTATTGGTAGACAAACATGTGTTTGAACTTCTCTTGAACTTTTATTTCTGTGGATTCTGCTAATCATTGTGTCTCTTTGTTAAACTTAATTTTCTAGTGGCTAAATCACATTTGGAGATTGATGCTTCCTCCTGCTATTTATGTTCAGCTAAGAGAGAACTTTTCTCCATCGAGAATTGTCCTCTTGGGCTTCTCCCTTCTCACTAGCTAGGGAGACCTTCCAAGAATTGGACAGGGAGCGTTAGTAATGACATTCAGTCTGTCTCCTAATCTTGGGCAGTAGTGTGTCCTCAACACCTTCGTTGTATACGATGCTTCTATTCTGTTTTAGGCATGAACGTCTTACTAATCCAACATTCTTTCTTCATTCAGCACATATTTATTTGGACACCTCCTATGTGCCAGGCACTGTGCTAATGCAGGGAATCCCACTGAGAAAGACAGACAGGGCCCCCTCTCTCGGGGAGTTTACTTTTGGTGGAGAGAGATGACATGTAATCAAAAATATGTAGTTTGAGAGAGTGATTAAATGCTGTGAAGAAAATAAACTAGGGTGAGGATTTAGTGGTAGAATGTGTGGAGCAGCCTTAGCTAGCAGTCAGGCCTTTCCAAGGAAGCTCTGGAGCTGAGGCCAGAGACAAGAAGCATCCCTGCAGAGCACAGCCGTGCGCCTGGGGTGGCGGGGCCAGTGTGGCGTCAGGGAGCCGCAGGGAGGGGGTACTGAGGTGCTCAGCAACCTTTAATAGGATTTTCTTTACTAGATATTGAAAACTTATGTAGAAGAACTCAAGGAATGTTTAGAAAACAGAGTCCCCAGTGACAGGAAAAAATGGGCAACCAAGTTTTAACTTTCTCTTCTCATTCTTATTTTCATTGATATCTCACATGTGGGGTGGTACCTGTAGCTCAGTGAGTAGGGCCCTGGCCCCATTTACTGAGGGGTATTTTTTTATTGCAGTTTGGTCACTGCAACAAAAAATAGCCAGGCATTGTGGTGGGTGCGAGTAGTTCCAGCTACTTGGGAGGCTGAGGCAAGAGAATCACCTAAGACAAAGAGCTAGAGGTTGCTGTGAGCTGTGATGCCACAGCACTCTACTGAGGGTGACAACGTGAGACTCTCTTAAAAAAAAAAAAAAGGCATATGTAGTTATTTTGCTCAGGAAGTCTTTGGGGGGAAATTAAGGATCTTTGAAACTCAGATGGGGGATCAGGTTGGTGGCACTTGTCAGCTGTCTCAGAGCTTGGAAAGTGAACTCAGTCATGAATACCGAATCAAAGCTGGATTTTACTCTCCATATTTGGATTGAGTTCTTTTTGTCTGGAAGTGGTTTTGTATAACTAAAACATCAACACAAAAAGGAGATTTAAGAGAAGCACGAAGCATAGTGGGTGGGCCATGGAACAAGAGATGGGATTTGGGCATAAATTTGTCAATATCTTGATTTTAATCCAGACATCTCTGTTAACAAGCCCTTGGTAAGTCAGTTCACATACTTTTCCTCCTTTTTAACCAAGTGAGGGCTGGCTTAGCAAACTCTGGCCCATAAGAGGCTTTAGCAAATAACAAAGTACAATTTACCGTAGTGTCTTATCACTCTTTCATGTCGCGATAGTGTGGAGCATTAGAGGAAAGCCGAGACTTTTAGCTGATAAGAGCCAGTTGAAGTATCCTTGATAGAATTTTAGTTTCAGGAAAAATTGGCTTATTTCTAGCTTTATTACTATTGGATACACAAGCTTGAGCAAATCACCATCTTTGAGTCTAGTTCTCTCTACCCCAAAAGAATATCGGGCTAAATGATTTCTGAATTTCCAGCTGGTCCAGACAGTTCTATATTTCTACATAGTTGCATTATTTTATCATGTGTTGCTGGGGAATATGACTAACCCTTCTGAAGCTACTAATTTTATGTTGAGCTTTAAAGTCCATAACTGTTATCGTCAGAAAATATTACTTGACCTTTAGTATGTCCAAATCAATTTAATAAAAAAAAAAATCACTGTTAAAGAGGAAAAATCAAACAAAACTATCCAAACGATTATCCCTGGACCCTCCCTAAACATTTTCCATCCTTCATCGTGCTCTATGCCTGGCGGTGCCAACTCTCTACCTTCTGTATCACAGGTGGTCCTTTGCTCATGGGGGGGGGTGGTCAGACCATAGGAGACACGTAGGAGATGGTAGGTGACTAGGTACCCAGCACCCCAAGCAGCTGAATCCTTGCAAGACCACAGCTCATGTGGCAAAGCCCCTCCTATAACACCTCTGTCACCGGCTCTACCACAGACATGAACGTGCAGATGGCAGGCATGGGGTAAAGGCTTGTACCTCGACTAGCCCCCTGGGGACTTATACCCATGAGGCAGGGCAGCTACTACCATCTCTGCGCAGTTTCCCCAAAGTCTCCAAGTCTGGGCAGAATATGCCTCTTGTTTCTTCCTGGGACTCTGTCCTCATGGAGTGCTCAGCAAATGCATATTTCTAATTGTCTCAAATTCTATTCAAATAAGTGGAACACGTACATGAAGAGCTAGAAGAGGAGATGCCATTATGTCTCAGCAGACACAGGAAAAGTGTCAAGAGGTCTCAGTGAGAAGAGTTTAGAGACCTTCCTCCTCCATGTTTTCTGCCCCGGGATTTTTGATCAATAGTGAAGAACCACCACCAATCACATAGTATTCCCTGAAATGTGGCCCAATTGAAAAGGAGTGTGTTTATCTGCAGCCAACCTCGAGTGCTCGCGAGCGGGCACTGTCTCCATGGAGTCAGCCATGGCAGGAGTCCCAGTGACACAGGCCCAACCGCAGCAGTCAGGCAGAAGGCCACCACCCACAGGAAATAAGGGCTGGCATTTGTAGTGCTGCTTGGAACGGACAGGTGACAGCCAGAAAGTGCAGGAGATTGGCGCACAGAAAAAGGAGGAAGAGGATGCTGGCAGGGAGACTGTGTCCCCCATCTTCTCAGGAGCCGCAAGGAGCTCTCACACGGCAAGACCGGAGAAAGAAACAAGCTTCTGCAGATCTATAGGCCTGCAACATGTGACTGTGTACAGTAGGAGTCGGTGGACAATTCAGCAGTCTACTGCCTCCATGAAACACGTCAGATGCATCTCCTGGACAAGACGTTTCCACATGGTGTTTTCCTTCGGCCCATATGACAAAGCAAGCAGTTCCATGTTTTGTAACAAAGCTTTGAGCAACTTCTGTCACCTAACTTTCCCTTTCAGCCTTTTTATCCTCTCACTCTTGCTGTCCTGGGGTTTGACACGTCTCCCCCCCCCCCCATTAACATTATCCCAGGATGTATTTTCTAGAATTCCCAGGTAAATAACTCAGAAGCACAAAAGTCCTTTTTCTAAGGAATGACAGAGGTTGTCCTCTTAGCAGGGACCGTCCACCCTCCGGACTGCCTGATCACTATGCCCAGGGACTGAGCGCCAAGCAGCACGTGAGCCCCTGACCTCCTGCAGCTGCATTCAGAGGCGGAGACTCGGTAGAGATAAACACAGAAGGAACCAGAGCAAGGTGTGGAGTGGGAGCTGGATGGGCGGAGCAGCAATGCCTGCGATTCAGAACCAGGTCCCCAGGTGGCGCCTGTGATTCACTCCACACCGGCAGTAAAGGGAGGGTCGCACGTTCACATTTTGCAACAGGCGCTTCCACGTCTCAGTGCAGGTAGGTGGCACCCTCAGCAAGCCTTTGTGCATGTGTTGTGTGTATAGAACCTGCACACGTGAGTGAAGCTTCCAGGCGTAGTTTGAGGAAACTACAGCCCATGGGGCCACATGCAGGCGGCCAAGGACATTTATCCGGCCCACCAAGAGTTTTTGCCACCACTGCCTATCCTGCTTAGCAGCTGATGCGTCCGAGGCCCGCAGTCCGGCCCTCCAACAGTCTGAGGGACAGTGAACTAGCCCCCTGTTTAAAAAGTTTGAGGACCCCTGCTTAGGCAGTAGGTGGTTTTGCCACCACCTTTCAGTATAGAATGTCAGTGACATAGACTACACATGCCATAGCACGAGAACGTAGGTGGTTTGAGATGCTAATGTACATTAGGTCATTTTTGTTTGGGGGGCGGATTCTCCCATCAAGTCTTTAACAGAGCCATGAGACAATCAAAAAGCAAATTCTGATCTGGAAACAAAAGCTCGGATACTTTGGAAAGAAGCTATTCGACTTCCCTGTGTGTAATGGGGTCCTGTCTCACAGTGATATCTAATTTGTTAAGCCACAAAGAGAATGCCTAATTGAAGGAGATTTGGGTACACAAAGATATCATTTTCCTGCCATTCTTCCTTAAAGTACGTACACACTTGAACACAATGAACCACGTGGCCGAAGAATCAGATTTAAAGAGAAAAACAGACTCTCAAAGTAACAAGGTAGAATGGGTGTCAGGATCTGCTTCCGACACCACTTGGCAGGGCCCGGGACTGGCCAGGTCTCGGCCCAGCTTAGGTAGGTTCTGGACGTGGACCGCTAAGCTACCTTGCTCAGGAACAGTTTCTCTTAGGTGCTTGAGGGCTATCTACTTCAGCTAGAGAGAGAAAGTGTGTGTCTTAGAGAGTAAAGCAGTCTTCTTTGAAAGATAGATCTTAGTCTTTAGCAGAGCTTGGTAATCTTCGGCAGAGACTCCATGCTGGCGTTCTGCAGCCAGGAGAGGAGAGTAAGAGTCCATGACAGAATGTGCATGCCCCCCACTGCCTGCTCCTCCAGCCTAATATAAGGCTGAGCTCGTGCCTCTCACCACCACAGGTATAGAGACTGCCAATTCACCACTGCTCTCATCTCGCGAACTCTCATGCTTGTTAGGACTAAATCTCTCTCTGTGCCCTTTTCACCAGGGTGTTCCATTACAGGCATTTCCTATAACTCTCACTCCTCCTAGCCATAGGCCATACGGGCGCTACACAGGAATTATTTTACCTAAGTGTGATGATGTTAATCTCAGCTGTAGGGTCACTCTGCCGCCCCTTGCCAGCCATTGTGGTTGAGGTGCTGGAGAGAAGACGAGGCTCAGGCATCAGCTCTGCCACTTAATAGCACTCTGGTCTCCACTATGTTACCCGAGCTCTTTGAATCTCAGTTTCCTTATTTATAAAATAATGATAATATTGCCGATTTTGTGGGGTTGTCAAGGAAAGTGAAGCACTTGGCAGAGCTCTCGGCACATGGCAGAGTTCAAGGGATGTCCATTGCTCTTTCCTCAAAAAATATTTTTGAGATGACTGATTAATGAATCCAGACTTAATTGAAATTTAAGAAATACTACAAAAGTCCAAAAGTTGTCATGAAGGAGTTCATGGTTCTATTGTTAGGATTCAAATTAGTGTTACGAGTTTTGGTTTCAGTGACATCCTCTGAGAAGGCTTCTAAGGGGCTCGAGCATGTGCGGTATTTAAATTTAGTTACTATGGTCTGTCTGAATGGAAGCAGAGTGACAGCCACAATGGTGATTGATGAAGTCATTTGGAGTCTGTTTATCATTAATGCCTTTAAAATGCCTTTTTTGGACCAAGGCCACTCCGCTCCACTTGATAATTTTATAGTATTTGGGGATTTGAGACTATGATCTATTTTTCCAGAGCTGTTTTTTACTTTTTAAAAATGTATCATATCCAGAGAGGGAGAATAAAAAACACTTAGAACTTAATCCCACTAATTTATCCCTTGCTGAGAATTATCCATCTTCCCAACCATTCCCCATTCATCTTACCCACGGTCTCAGATGTAGTGTTGGAAAGAAGAAGATAATCTAAGTTGGCTTGGGCGAGAGAACGTCAGGGTCAGTTTGCAGAATGTTCATTCATCTTCTGAAATTTCAAATCCTCGCAACCTGTCAGCCATACCTCAAATCCCTGAATCACTCAGCACCAGATTTTTTTTTTTTTTAGGGAACTTACTAAATTACTTCATGTTTTTAGAATCAAAAAAACATAGTCTTAACAGATGGCAGCCTCCAAGAAGTCACATATAAATCAAAAGAAACAAAGAGTGGACCACGGAAGGCTGCAGAGGGAGGAGACGAGGGCAGGTAAAGATTGTTTGTGGTGACAAACACAGGCAATAGAACTGGAGCTTGTAATCTGCTCATCACTTTCTCAAATTAATTCTTAGTCAAAAGGGATCTAAAGTCATCTCGGCTTATCTGCAGTTGGCAAGAGATAATAATGACAGTAATAGCTAAAATTTACCAAGAGTCTCCTGTGTATTAAGAACAGTATTTTACTAGCATTATCTCAGGATCCTCACTCCTGTTGAATGCAGTAGGTTCTTTTATTACCTTCATGTTAAAATAGAGAAAGAAAATGAGGCTTGCAGAGGTGGTTAGAACCAAGCTTCTGGCAGGGGATAAAATGGGCCCTTTACAGGGTCTAATAGCCCCATTTATAAGTGGCTGTTAAATGGCAGAGATGGAGTTAGACCCATGAAATCACTGAAAATGTTTGCATGTGATTCTAAACCAATCAAATGCTTGAATCCCCTCTCCCCTCCTCTCCTACATGGTTGCTAGCCTGTAGGGCTGTGAACACCTCCAACATTAGAGAACCCACCGGGAGATAGAGAAGCGTACTAAGGGCCCAGTCTCCGGACAATACTGATGCCAAATAAGTTAGGGTTCTCCAGAGAAACAGAATCAGTAGTTTATATACACAGGAAGAGATTTCTTCTGAGGAATTGGCTCACATGATAATGGAGCCTGAGAAATCCCACCATCTGCAAGCTGGAGACCCAGGACAGCTGGTGGTGTGGCTCTGGTCTAAGTTCAGAGGCTGGAGAATCAGGGAGCTCGTGATGTAAACCCCAGTGCGAGGTGGGAGAAGACTCATGTCCCAGGACAAGCAGGCAGGTAGGAAATAAAGGGGTTGATCTCTCTTTACTCTGCCTTTTTGTTCTGATTGAAAGGGTAGGCTGGGGCAAAATTAGACCACAGTGTGCATAATAAGCCTGGTCTTTTTTTATTTAGATGTACATTACTGGGGGT
This sequence comes from Galago senegalensis, assembly GCA_963575145.1. Taxonomy (NCBI): domain Eukaryota; kingdom Metazoa; phylum Chordata; class Mammalia; order Primates; family Galagidae; genus Galago; species Galago senegalensis. The sequence continues at coordinate 7,821 of CAUYTI010068663.1, read as the reverse complement.
AACTTGGAGAGGGCCACTGCTACAAGGTTTGGAGGTGAGGCTGAATCCAAATGTCCACTGGATCAGCCCTGGTCCCCTCGTACAGAAAAGTTAAAGAAGAAAACCATAAAGCATCCCTTGGATTTGGTGACACGATGTTGTAACAGGTTGTTAAAAGATTCTAAAGATATGGAACCAACATATAAAAAAATACACGCCCACAGGAAGGAATAAACACATGAAGGATAAAACACAAATATAATCTAGCAAGGGGGAGGGGAAGGAGGGAGAAGGGAGGGTGGGAGAAGGAGGGTGATTGGTGGGATCGCACCTGATGTGCACAGTGTCAGGGTGTTCAGCACGCCCCCTGGGTGAAGGGCTCAACTACAACTTGAACTTTACCTTAGAATTGAAAACAATATAACCTAAACAGTTGTATCCTCACATTAATTTGAAATAAAAACAGGAGAAAAGAAGAAAAAATATTCTAAGGATTAGAAATATCCCAAACTCTAAAGCTAGACCATTTACACACTACTTGAAAATTAGAGTGATTGAAAAATGCCCTCCTACCATCGAGTGCTGCCTCAAGTCTGCATGAAAGATTGTTAAAATGTATTAGGAGTTGTCTGTGGGCTACAAGTGCCGATCCCATCTACCTTCCCATGGGGGTGGTGAGTATGAGAGTTTTAGGGGTCCACATGGCTAAGCTATGACACCCAATTAATCAACTAACTCATCTGGGTCTGGCTGTGAAGGTATTTTTCCGGAGTGATTAACAGTGGGCTTTAAGGAGATTATCTTCAATAACCCGGCCCCTACATTTGAACTGAATCAGCTGAAAGGCCTTAGAAGTAAAATTGTGGTTTCCCCAAAGAAGAAGACATTCTTTCAATGGAGAACAGCATCAGCTCCTGCCTGAGAGTTTCTGGCCTGTCGCCCCGCCTGACAGATTTTCAGACTTGCCAACCCTCACAACCACATAAGCCAATTCCTTGAAATAAATCTCTTTACAGGGTACACGTAATCTTCGGGGACTCATAAACATGTACGTGTGTACATGAGACGGACTTCGTCTTCTCAGATACGGAATAGGCAGGTTCCTTCCTAGCCATCCGTGCCGGGTCATAACCACTCCTGTCAGGAATGATTTCCTCCTGTCCACCCTGGGGGGGAGAAGCCACTGTGAACACAGGAGGAGCCTTAGAGGGAAACCCTGCAAGAGCGGCCCAGGCCCTTCCCTTCAGGCCCTTCCCTCACTCTCCACCCAGGCCCTTCCCTCCCTCACCGCCCAGGCCCTTCCTTCACCGCCCAGGTCCTGCTCTCCCTCTCCACCCAGGCCCTTCCCTCTCTGCCCAGGCCCTTCCCTCACTACCTAGGCCCTTCACTCACCACCCAGGCCCTTCCCTCACTGCCCACACTCCTCAGCCAGAGACAGGCCTGAGCTGGGGAGAGGCTTGGGTTTGAATGAGAGGTAAAAATTCCAGTCCAGTCTAATAGCAAAATTTAGCCACCTAAAAAAATCAAATTCTTTGTTAATACCTGAGAGTGACCAGAAAAACTATGTTTCTGTCCAAGATTTAGCCCAAGTCCTGAAAAGTCCAAATGATGATGAAGAAGAAGTTGTTTTCTGCTTACCCTTCAAAAGTTGTACTCATCCCATAAGGGACAGGACAAGGCTGATGACCTGGGAGAGGGGGCAGGCCGTGGGGGAGGGTGAGGACTGAGAGGGAAGAAGGAGGTGGCAACAGGGTGAAAGCTCACCTTTTTAAAAGCACCTTGTTTTGTGTGTGCATGATACTATATTTTCATTCTCAAACATAACTTTTCAGAACTCGCTGTAGATTTTTTAAAGGAAAGAGACTAAAAATAAAATAAAATATACCAGATAACAAATGTTATCAATAGATATGTATATTGAGTATTTCAGTTTTAAAAACAACTTTTTAAATGAACTTCTGAGGAGTTTGGTAGTGATAAGAGGAGACTGGGTGTGGGCTGGGGAAAGATGTGAGATGGGTGAGGAGAGCCGCGAGGGGATGTGTTCAAATGCTATGGGAATGACCCAGCACCCAGCATCTGACGGAGGCAGAGTTGAAGGCAGAAGACAAGAGACAAGATGTGGCATAAAGCTCCCAGGGAGCAGGAGGTCCCGGCCCAGGGAGAGAGCTTGGCCTTGGGCGGGGAAGAAAGGCAGGCCCTCCATTTCAAGAAAATCCTAAAGGAAATTATGGAAAGAATAGATCTAATGAGGACAGTGAGGATCTGGAAATGGGAAAGTAAAGTGTTGTTTTTTTTCCCCTAGAATAGCTGCAATTTTTTTTTGTGACATTAAGAGTAATATAATAGTAGAAAATAAAATTGTGAACTATCTTCTAATTGATTCTGTCTTGAATACTAGCTAGTTGCCAAAGATATCCGAGGATTCAGTTGATGAACTATGACGTCCTTTCTGTTTTTATAATAGCTAATAATGTTTTTAGTAAAATTGCTGAAAAGGTTTTAAAAATTCCAAATAATCATTTCCAGATAGCTTTTGGGGCCACCTATATATAAATCATTTCACAGCTGCTGAAGTGGAGTTTGGAAGTCCCCTACCCAAATGTAAACAGAGCTCCTCCCAATTCACTTTTCTTTTTCTTTTTTTTCTTAACCTCAGTCAATAGGACTCAACACTTCCTTTACTCTCTGAAAATTAGAGAGAGGCAATGACTTTGTGTGATCCCCACAGATGGACACTGGCTTGCATTTTTTTTTTTTTTTGAGATAGAGTTTCACCTTCTTGTCCCTGGTGGAGTACTGTGGCATCACAGCTCACAGCAACCTCAAACTCTTGGGCACAAGCAATCCTCTTGCCTCAGCTTCCCAAGTAGCTGGGACTACAGGCACCCACCACAACACTCGGCTATTTCTCAGAGACAGGGTCTCGCTCTTGCTCAGGTTGGTCTGGAACTCCTGAACAGAAGTGATCTACCCACTTTGGCCTCCCAGAGTGCTATGATTACAGGTCTGAGCCACAGTGTCCATCCCCAAAAGATACAGAAATTAAAATAATAAATTCCCGAGTATCTACCACTAGAATCGACACATACCAGCAATCATATTACTCCAGATTTACTCAAAGGCATAAATTATAACCAGTAGAGCTGAAGTTTCCATGAGTGTGGAAAAGTCAGCAGAGAGAAATTGAAGATGCAGCAGAGAAGGATTACCAGGGTCCCCCGGGAGGTGACGGTGGCTCAAGGCAGTTCTGAGGAGAAATGGTGGCAGAGCACAGGGAAAAGACTAGCCTGGGATAAAACGGAGGCCTCCTCTTCCTTTAGCAGAAGGGAAGGAGGCAGGAAGATTCCAAGCTGGTGGCAGGGAGTTTAGGGAGTTTTTGCTGTGAGATGGAACCCCTAGAAGCCCACCCATTTGTTGAGCCTCAGGGGGAAGTTGGTATGCTTGGGAGCTTGAAGAAAATGCAGACTTCAAACAGCCCTTGGTGCAGGAGGCAAAAAGGAACTCAGTGTGTCTCTACAATAAGTGGTTGCTCAGGTCTTTTCCAGATATGAATCACAGAGCTTACCCTCGAGTTGACCCAAACCACTGGAGATGCATCCCGAGGCTTCTGCAGGGATTCTCGGATCAGGGTGCTTCAAGCAAGGTCAGCCTCTATAATGTGGTTCTATTTACGGGCTGGGAAGCTGGACGGACGGATGAAAAACTTCAGTGTTTTTCCTTCTTGTGAGTTGTGACATAGCTCCTCTGCTTTAAGGACGGCATTTTGCCAACATTAATTAATTTCATTGTTGGTGGCAGTTTTGAGGAAGAAATGGTGACAACCAGTCCGGTCTTGAGTATTTTAATGCCAAATGCCATAAAATCATCAAATATCACCACTGAAAAGGACTTTAGCAATCATTTCATGCAAACGTTAACCCAGAACAGGGGGTCATACAGGAACATTGCATAATTGCATTTACTGAGTTTTCCATCCTCTGTGATTTGGGATTTTCTTTTTTTCTTTTTTTTTTTTTCATTTGCACCATAATTTTTATTGCAGTTCAATTTTTTTAGATTTTTTTTAAATTAAATCACAGCTGTGTACATTAATGCAATCACAGGGTACACTGTGGTGTTTTCATATACATTTTGAAATGCTCTCATCAAACTGGTTAACGTGGCCTTCATTCATTTACTTAGTTATTGAGTTAAGACATTCATACTCTGCTTTAGAAAGATTCACTTGTACCCTTGTAGGATAAACCATAGAGGTGCCCCCACCAATCACCTGCCCTCCCCCCATCCACCCCCATCCCCTCCCCTCTCCCACCCCCTTCCCATATTCTAAGGCTATAATTAGGTTATAACATTCCTATGAAAGCTATAAATTAGTTTCAAAATAGTGATTTGGGATTTTCTTGTTCTGTGTCAGAATAGACTTGACTATGACAAATATAAAATACCACGAATAGTGTGAGGGCACAGACGCCGTCACGGTCACTGCCCCGGTGGCCGCAGAGTGTCCTGCTCAGACGAGTTTCCGAACAGTACTTACCCTCACGGATTTCCTTCAGCACAGGAACAGTAGGGGGAAACTGCTGGTCCTGTTCGTAGCTACGTCCTGGTTGGCTGAAGTTTGCCCTCCAGTAGGTGTCTTAAGAAGGGCCCTTGGGAACACGGAGCTCTTGCATGTCCAAAACTTCCCTTTGCCTTTATCCTGAGTGGCAGTTTGCCTAGATTATCCCGCTCCAGATGACGAGCCGCAGTTTCCCCATTCTTTCCTCCTGGGACCCTTCTCACTTTGAAGAAAGGTGGCACAACCAATTTGGGGCAAGGATAGTTCACAGCATAACTTGAAGGGCTATGATGTTTTTTAAGTAGACATTCAGTGCAATTATGCTATTAACATTATATATCCTTTTTTATTTATTCCTTTGGGGGGAAATGGTGTCTTTCTCTGAGATCTTGTTATGTTAGAACAAGAACGAAATGGTCTTGGATGACACTTTTCTGGAAATTACACTTCCAACTTGTTTGCTGTTTGAGAAACAAAGCAATAGAAGCTACTCTGTGGACCAACCCATGTTTGATTGGAGTTCAGCCGTAATTATTAACGCTCCACTCCTATTTGCTGATGGGTATTGGTCCTGGGTCCCTGTGGAGAGTAATGGAAACCTCAGAAGTCCTTTCTTTGCCCTAAAAGGACTTGCTTGACAGCTCAGTGCTGTGCTCTGTTACTGAGATTGTGGTAATGTAACACTCTTGTTAACTTGAAAGGACTTTCTTCATTAAACTTCAACATGAGTTAAACAAGCAACCAGTATTGTTAGTTTAAAATAAAGATCTTCCTGGTGTAGTCATGATCTATGTGTATTTGACTTAATAAATTTAAAAAAAGAAAGATCTTTCCTACTGCAGCCATTTTACGGGGAGGATAATGAGAGTCCTCCTGCTCAGAGATGTCTGACTTCAACCAAGCTATTATTTTTGGTCTTGGGCTCACCTTATCCTGAGAAGCGTTTCCGTCCCTTTATTAACTTTTCTTATTAAAAATTGAAACATACCTAATCTTAAGTGAGGTGAAGAAAACACCATGGGATCATGAACTCTCGGAGTTGGAAATGACAGCAGAAGTCATCTAATCCCATTGCCTAATTTTCCAGATAAGGAGAGAACAATACAAGTTTACTAAAGGCCTTGCCAAGGTCAGATAATCAGTAGCTATGAGAATAAATTCAGAACCAAAAAATGGCTCATGCTACTTAGTCCAATATTATTTTTCCTCACCTGATCCTAATCTTGGTATGGAGGACATAGAATTCCAGACCTAAAGCCTTTAACAGAATATAATTTTCAAAGCAGAATGATTTAAGCACCAAAGACACACACTAATGCAACACTGCCCTCCTCAAAGACATTCTTGGCTTCCTGTAGTTTTAGTGTCTATTTGAAATCTTTGCTTCCTGCCCTTCATACCATTCCAATAGCTTGGAGACTGATGATGTCAAGATTTCAGATCTAAAACACGAAATAACAAATCAATTTCATCTAATTTATCACACTTACTAAGTCAGTGAAGCCTGCAGTCTCATATAGAAAAACAAATTGTTTCTTAGATGACTGTTGTGGAATAAAGGCGTTTTGGAGGTCAAGTCTTTGTAGTTCTCCATCATCCTTTCGCCCACTGGGACTTTGCTCATTACAAAAGAGACGTTCCAGAAAGCTTACTTCACAAAATAAACGTTAGAGACAACACGTAGTGAATTACATGTTTCAGACGCCACAGTGAATGCACCCACCACTAGGAGGCAGGACAGGTATAAAAGTTTGCTGTGTCTCATCTCACAGATTAGAATTAAGGCCTAAAAAATTAAGCTCCCCAGAAGATTCTCCACACAGTCAAAAGAAAGACCTCAGCCTCTGACTATCTGCTACCTACGCCATCTTAGGTAAGTCCCTTAACCCGTCTATACCTCAGCTTCCTTCCTAATCTGTAAAACTGGTGTGATGACAGCCCCCCCGTACAAACTAAAAGAACACACACACACACAAACACACACACTCAGTCAGTCTGGCACAGAGTGAGACTAAATAGGTGTCTGTTATCTTTTGCATCTGAAAGGGTTTTGCCAAACTTAACTCACTTTAAGGAATGACAGCCTGAAAGAGGAGACTGAACTAGTTTTTTTTCAAATGGAATTAGGCAAAAAACCCAAACATTTCCCCTGTGGTACACAATTGCACAAGGGAGTGTGTCTGAGAGTAGGAGGGTAAGGGGGAAAGACTGCAGTGTGGTTTCAGAGAAGTCTGAGGGCATAAAGTTTGTCTTTCAAGATTAATCACCTCCCCACTAATGTTTCCCGGTGACACCACAATGTTGGCCAAGCTTCCATTGAATTGTTGGGGTGCCAGTTTCCTGGAGGGCAAGTGAGTATATTAGGATGCAATAGTATCCATCTGTTCTGATATTATTATGAACTTTTGGAAAATCAAATCATATCTCCATTATACAACATGCATATCAGATAAATATGTGATTAATTATGTGATGTGATTAGAACTATCATTTCTGTAGTATTCCCAAGTATTCAGTTAAGCGTAGAGTCCTATAAGGAAAATGCTAATTATATCTATGTCCATGTGGCTTGGGGGCAGGCATAAGACTTGTGTCCACTTTCAAAAGAGAAAAAGAATGAACAAATACATTGCCTCATGAAAAATGTTTCTATTGTACTGAGATGGGGATAGTCACATAGTGCCGAGAAAATCTGATACTTCCAGATTTCAGTAGCAAAGGGCCAAGGCAGCCTGAAAGGAAGGGGGGGAGTGGAGAATCCGGGGTAGTGGACATCTTTAGCCAAGAGATGAGGAGCCACAAGGTGAGCTCAGGCACAGAGTAGGCAGCACAGAGGCAAGTCAGGCCAGCTGGGCCCGGGCCCAGGCCCAGACCAGGAAACTCAGAACAGAGGCACCCAAACCCAGGCTCAGGGTCTGAGTTACTAGGAGTCAGGGGTTAGCCAAGTATTCTGGCCATAATAAGAATGAAATCTGTTCTTTTGCAGCAACACAGATGGAATGGGGTCATTCTCTTAAGTGAAACTTGTCAACCACAAGACTCTTGGAAGTCATCAAAAATACAGTAATGTTGCAGGATATAAAATCAATGTCCACAAGTCACTTGCCTTTGTATATGCCAACAATAGCCAAGATGAGAGGTTAATTAAGGATACAACTCCCTTCACCATAGTCCCAAAGAAATGAAATACTTAGGAATATACCTTACAAAAGAGGTGAAGGACCTCTATAAAGAAAATTATGAAACCCTAAGAAAGGAAATAGCAGAGGACATCAACAAAT
>CAUYTI010068660.1:0-25442 GCA_963575145.1 Galago senegalensis | reverse complement strand
TGGCTGGGTGGTGGGAGGGTAACCGGAAAGATCACCTATATTTCTGTCTAACAAGGGTACAAGTGAACCTTTCTAGAACTAGGATGTCAAGGTTTTGACACAATGACTATGCAAATAACATGAAATTTATGTGAACCAGCTTGATAAAGGTATGTCAAAATGTATATGAAAACACTACACTGTACCCCATGTTTGCATTAATGTATACAGCTACTATTTAATAAAAAAATAAATAAAAATAAAAGTAATACTAATACTAACTTATAAGTTATGACTTATGCCCCACTCAGCATAGTAGGGAGTAATAAATGTGATAAACCACTTTCCCTCCTGGCTCTTAGTCCTCATCTTCCTTTCTGTACATAAAGAGAAATTTTCCATAAACAGAATAAATTCCTAGTTGTATAATAAGGAGCAGCAGTATGAATCCTATATAAACTTCAGGGCATACCCTTCCCCTTTCACAGTGAAGTACAGGATTGGGAGTAGCCTGCTTGAACTGAGCCCTCATTAAGTGTAAACCATCCCAGGGCATTGTTGGCAAGTACTGCTCTGTGATGACAAGCAGGATCCTTTATACTAAAGCACTGGAAGCATGGCTTCTGAATAAGTTCTCCCTGACAATCAGAAAAGTCACGTTTCTTCCTAGTCAACAAAAGTTCTTCTGAGCATTAACATTGTACCAGGCTGGGTACAAAAAACTGGGGTTATTAAATGTAAACTCCTAGGATACAGAATCAGAGATATAAATTTTTAATTGACTCCTCAGCAGGATTCAGAAACTCTCAGCCCCTTTCTTTGCACTCATAGGGTGCAAGGCAATCCTGTAAGGCACACTCAGCCTCTGATTCCTGATGGCTCACTCAGCTGCCACTACTCTTTGGCCTGACAGCCATGCTGCAAGCAGAAACCACTATGCAGCTTGCAAAGATGGAATCAGTAGCCTCTGCTCTGGGATCCCTCCAAACTTACCTGGGATTTCCATCTTTCTCCCCCAGGCAGGGTCTCTACCAACTCTGTCAGACCTACATCCCAAAGGTCTTCCCACCATTTCAAAGCAAGCTCTATAAACTCTGGAGAAAAACTAGTTCTTCAACTATTCTCTGCCCTATCTGTTGTTCATGCCTGGACTTGACTTTTGAACTTCCTAATAAATCCCTTTCTCTCAAAGTGGGGTTTTTGAGCTCTTTTGCAAGTCAAAAGTGAAACTCTGACATTTCTCTCTCTTTGCATTCCTATAATAACAATCATAATCTTCCCTAAGGCAACAGGATACCTCTCTCTAAATAAGGGTACCAGTATGTGCAAAAAAAATTGTGGCAGGGGAAATATCCAGTAATATTTGAAAGTATTATCTCACTATGTATTAAGTACATATGGTCCCTGCCTAGAAAAGCTCGCAGTCAATAGAAATTTTCACCAAATGGTGAGTCAGGCCAATTGACCAGATACAGTATAAACTGAAGAGGCTGGCTGTAATCCACAAAAGCTGACTTATAAAGCAACCTATAGGTTCAGCTCTGTCTCAACATTTGTGGGGCCAGGATAAGAGTACAAATAGCGGTGTTCTGCTCCTTACCAAACACCCCTGCTTTCTTACTCTGGTTCCTTCCAACAGCATAAGGGAGCCTGGCCTGGCACTTATCCTGAAGGACGCCTCAACCCACACCGCCACGATGTGTGTAAGGCCTGACTTCAGGACATGCCATACCAACAGGTTTTATTTTCTCACATGGGTTACCATCCAGAGATCATGTTTAGGTGAATGTTTTGGCTTGGTAGTTCTATGGACCATAAGAACTAGCATAATACAAACCCCAAATGTGAGTGTGAGAATAGAAAGAATTATTCCATCCAAAATCCAAACTGGAATGGACAAGCTATCTTGTTGGTTCCTTTTCCCACTGTATTTAAGCTCTACGGAAGCGCAGTAATTACTATTTTATGACTACCCAAAGTAAGTGACTGAGGCAAAGATATCAATCAATGGAGGTTTATTAAGTTTGAGGACATGCCTGGAAAAAAAAACACAAACCACAGACACATCTGCGGCTATCTTTCTAAAGAGGGATTTGGGAACTTTAGTATTTGAGGGAAGAAGGCTATAGGAAAAAAGGGGGAGGGCAAAGCCCAAGAAATCTACCTTTTTAATAAGATAAGGTGGATGACTGGAGAGAAAGAGGGAGTCAAGGGAGAATCAATTATGTGGATGTTCCTGGGCGGGCTGAAGAGTGATGGATCTTGTCTTTGTTCTGTACTGGAGAAGATAAACTTGTAATCAAGTTACTGGTGTGGGATCTTGCAGGCTTTAGTTTTAGAAGCCAGACTCAGCCTGCAAACCCAAAGTTATAATTTACGTGTCCTTGCTTCTGAGAGGCCAGCCACGAATTTCCTCATGAAGGATCTGCAGGTCGCACTTTACAGGCCTTTTGCCCTCGTGTGGGAAGCTGGCTGGTGCACAGTTTGTTAGCAACAGCCACTTGTTTGGGAGGTTTGACCTTCCAGGTTTGGTTTTCCCTTTGGTTTGGTTTCTGCAACTCTTTCCATAAAGAGTTGCAGAGGGTACTAAGATTTTTATTTTCCTTTATAAAAGTCATTGAATTAAGAAACTTGCTCAGAGCAGAAGATGGGTGGATCTTGAAGAATGCCAGGTGATTTATCTTTACTGAGAAAAGGGGAGCAATGTAACCTTTGTAGGAGAGGAAATGCACATTTGGCCAAATAGCTGTTTCCTCCCAGGGCTTTGCACAAACAGTAGGCACAGAGTGGACGTGGCCCATCACAGTGGTGACCCCAGCGGCTGTGGCAGCAGGTCTCCTATATTAAAAGTTACTATGTTCCTGCTTTTTGTTTCTTAACCACTCAGAGTGCCTGTGATTCTTGCCAATTCCCAACTGTGATCTTCTCACCTCTCGTGAACTCCGTGAGCTCCCAAGAAATTGCCCTTTGATTAAATTTGTCAGTCATTTTTTTTTCCAGTTACTTGTAACCAGGAACTCAATCAAATTTGCCACCAGAAAGGCCTGTTTCTTTCCGCCTGCATTTCCGTCTGCATTTCTGAGTCTCATGAGCTCTTTGCCAAGCTTCCTTTCTTCTCTGTCTTGGACAGGTTTGCATGATATTACTATGACTGCTGTGAGTCTAGCATTCCCCCCTCAGGCCACCAGCCAAGCCCCTCTTCTTCAGGAGTCAGCCTAGATGAGCCATGGTTGCCCATTGTTAAGTGATGCCAGTGGTCTAGGGTGAGTTTGGCAGAAAAAAAGACTTATGTCTCTGAGCCTCTCCACTGACTGATGATAAATGCTCTAACTAATGTTTATTACAGTTAGAACCCAGGGCTGCACCAACTGTACCTTGATCAGAACATAAGTAATAACCTACACCATTCCTAACAGCTCCACATTATGAATGGCATATTGGACCTTGCCTTTATATGGATTCCACAGATTCTGAAAATACCACAAATGCTTTTTCTCCCTTCTGATAGAACACCACTGCTGAGCCTTTGAAACAGTAACAGTATATCAGATGAAAGGCTTGTTAAGGTAAACAAACACTGATGTAAAATTCTTGTCTAGCCATTTTATCAGAGTTTAGACTGCTTTTCATAGGTCTCAGTCTATCTCTCCCCAGAGAAAATTCAGAGGCTACTAATATTCCCATCTGCCCACCCTCCATTCAGCTGGTCATTCATCTCAGCTTGTAATTCTAGTTTTTTTTTCTTCTAACTATTCAAACTATCTTGTAAACATCCCCCCCCCAATTCACTAGCTCTCTAAATTGGTGATTCCTATTTATTTGAGTCAGGATATATTCCCATGTCAGGACTCATTGCCATCTGGGACACTACCTACCACTTATTACTCACAGAGGCTGGAGAGAATTCTCACATGTCAAGGAAGAACTCGCCCTGTCCCTCTGTGGCAGGCCAGTATCCACAGAACCACTTCTCAGCCCCCCAGCTATAAGATACAATGCTTCTCCTATATAAAATACAACGCACAAGCACCACCATCTCAGCCAGATGCTAGACAGGGCTGCCACTCCAGGAGAGACCAAAATGGAAAAAAGACATCACCATTGCCCTGAAAGAATTAAAATTCCTTCCTTTTCTTCATCATCCATGGATTTATCTAATACTACCCACATCTGCAATCCAACCTGAAAATCACTGGACCACTACTAAACAAATTAGGTATCCCAAACTTTGGGCTGCTTTGGGGATTTCGTGTAAGATATATTCACACATATTTTAATTTTTCAGATGTTTGGCATTTCATACAAGTGACGATCCACATGAATTTTAAGAATCCCCTACAATGTTATAGATTCTTTTTTTCTTTCTTTTTTTTATTGAATAGTAACTGTGTACATTAATGCATACAGATTCTTTAATATACTCTCTTACATCATTGCACTCACTGACATAACTACTCTTTCAAAAGATTTTCGGAAAATTACATGAGACATATTTATATTTAAAAAACTAACGTGTATCACATACATACACACACCCATACTGACGTATATGAATATTTTGCTAAGTGTGACAACCTATCTCCAACCTGTTCCCTCCACACATTCCTCTGCGCCATCCCCCCCACAACCTATGCACACGAATCCACAGCCGTAAGTAACTAGTAACAGGTAACCCTGCTGCCCAGGAACCTGTCATGTCCCCTGGGACCATCACTCATCCTAACGGCTGCTCGTGTCCTCCCACCAGTGTTTCTGCTACAGTGCTGTAAGTTCTCTCATCTCCACTGAAGCAATCCACTCTCCCTAGAAGTCCCTTGTCGAATGGCACATATTTGCAAAACTCTCTGCACAAGTTACTTTCCCTCACAGGAAATCTTGTACAGTAACAGCTTGATACATTCTCCTAGGAAATCACAGTTCCAGGCTTCTGACTGAAATACCCATTCTCAACAAGGCTCCAGTGCTGAGACACAGATCTCTCTCCTGGTGACCTCCTCCTCACTTCTGTGGCTCCTGGGACTGTTCTTCTTGGAGCTAAGATGCTATGATGAGACCCCGGCAGAGCTCAGTTCTATGTGCTGCTGTAATTCTGGAATGGCAGGGCACGTTCCTGCATTTCATCCATCAGCAAGAAGCTTCTGTGATGTATACGCTTCACTCTGGCAAGGTGGAACAGTACAGTTCAGCACAAAAAAAATTCCTTCAATAAATCTGAGTTGCAAGGGAGAGGGCAAGGGAGAGAGAAAACTGGAATGCGAAAATGGATAAAACATAGTTTCTATCTTTGTGTTCTTGGTGAAGAACGAAAAAGCATATTTCTAAAAAAATGTACTGGAGGATTGACTTCCTCCTCTGGAGACCCCCTCTTGAGACATGTCACGTCATACAGACATCTCTGCTAGGCTCAGGTCGGGTGCACATAAAGTTAGGGCAACGCATGGATCACTGCTGTTGTAATAATATCTCACTTTTATCAGGCACGTATTATGTCTGGGTCTTTTTATTTATTTATTTATTTGGAGAAAGAGTCTCACTTTGTCACCCTCAGTAGAGTGCTATAGCCTCATAGCTCACAGCAACTTCAAACTTTTGGGCTCAAATGATCCTCTTGCCTCAGCCTCCTCAGTAACTGGAACTACAGATGCCCTCTACAATGCTTGGCTATTTTTAGAAATGGGGTCTCACTCTTGCTCAGGCTGATCTTAAACTCCTGAGCTCAGGCAATCCACCTGCCTCGGACTCCCAGAGTGCTAGGATTACAGGTGTGAGCCACCGCTAATGTCTTACATAGATTTAACCTACGTGGTGGATTCCATTATTAGCCCCACACCAAGTTGAAGCAGAGGTCCCAGAACAAGGAAAGTGTTCAAAATATGTATGGAATGAAGAAACAAATACATGTTTTTCTCCATTGCAGCAGCTCTGGCCTTCCCACCCCTCCCTAGTGGTCTGTAATTAGGAAGTACCCAGAAGAGGAAGACCAGCAGCTAATTCTCTGGTTTCACACAACAGACTTGTGGCCCATCTTCCTGCTTATCTAAACAAGAGGAAGAAGAGAGAAAAGAGCTGGGGTGGGAAGAACAGAAGCTTATCTTAATCTCTCCAGGCCGCTATAACAAAATGCTGTACATCATGTGCATTAACAACAGAAATTCATTTCTCACAGTTCTAGAGTCTGGGAAGTCCAAGGTCAAGATACTGCAGGTTCACTGTCTGGGGAGGACCCACTTTTTGATTCATAGCTGGTACCTCACATGATGCAAGGGGCATGGGAGCTCTCTGGCACCTCTTTCATAAAGGCACTAATCTTATTCATTACCTCATGACCCAGTCAGTTCCCAGAGTTCCCACCTTCTCATATTATCAGGTTGAGAATGCGGATTTCAACAAATGAATTTGGGGGGACACAAGCATTCAGACCACAGCAGGGCCAAACTACCTACACTCCCATGATTTGCTGTCAAGGGTGTGGCTGCCCCATGTCTCAAGTAGACACTATGGAACGCAGCTCAGCCTGGGCCTTCTTGCAAGTGTCCCACCTGGCATAGGAACCCTGTCAGCGGAGGCCCTGCCTGCACACAGGTGGCAGGGGCAGAGAGGAGCGGATGAGTTGGGGCTCCCACAGGTAGGGACCAAGCACCATGGAAGCCCTGGGAGAGGAGCCACCCTCAAAGGACATCAAGAGCCCATCAGTGTCAGCCAGGGTGGTGCTGACAGGCAGCAGAGATGACTATGTGTGCTCGCTCAGCTAGAGACTGGTCTTTCATCCCTCACCCAGGGGTGTGTTCATACCAACTCACACAGACCCACACCTGCTGTTGTCTCTCTCTTCTCAAACCCCCCTCCCAGGGTGACACCACATAGGTAACTTGAAATCAGCCATGATGGGGCTAGCTGTGAGAAACCTGTGAGCTGTTAACTGCTCACCACACAGCCCTGCCCCTCTGCCCCCCACTGCACCTCTAGATTGACAGCTGACTGGGGGTGGAGGAGGAGAAGCAGACCAAACCCCAGGCCCCTCTCTGAGCGCTTTGATCATGGAAATTGCCTAGAAATTACCAAGAATAGTTTTAAGTCACATATAAGATTGGCATTATAAATTTACTGAATTCATTTTAATAAATATAGGAACCAAAGCCTACAAATCTTCCCAGGATGTAAGAAGGGGGAGTTGGCTGAATCCCAGGTGAGGAGACATCATAAGGAATAGCCTGTGTTTATACCCAGTGACTAGAGGGTCCTCAGAAAGTCCTCCCTCCCCTCTTCCCATAGCTTCTAGAAGACTGCAGAGCCACAAATGGCTTTTTTTTATTGTTTCAGGTTAATTTGAGGGTACAAAGAATTAGGTTACAATGTTTGTATTTGTTAGGTAGAGTCCCTCCTATAATTGTGTCACACCCCCAAGAGGTACACCATGCACCCTAACATTGTGCCCATTAAGTGGGAGCACACCACAGATGGCTCTTGAAGCACATTCTGGTAATCACACCGAGCCCTCGCCTGGCCACTGGGCTGCTACATGGTCTTGGGTTACTGGCTTTCCTTCTGGGCTCCCTCCTTCTCCTTTTAGAGATGTGACTGGAGGAGATGAGCTCTTCCCTCCAACATGTAAAATCCCTTCTGTGAATCCCACATTCACATGCTCTGCAGGTCACCTCATTAGTCTTCACTGAGGCTGACAGTGACTAACCTTCAGAAATTTCACAGCCAGGGAAGAAGAGAAGAGACAAAGCCGGGCCTAAATGCCCAGGCTGGGGGATCTGCAGCAGCCCCTGCAGAGAGCCAGGGAGCTGGAATTTGTAAGAGAAATTGTTTGCAGGGAAGACCCAAGGCTGGATTTATTGACCAATATAATCCTACAAGGAATGATCTGTGGTAGGGGTCTGTAAACTACAGCTGCAAGCTAACAATGGCTGAAAAAAATCCAAAGAAGAATACTACTTAATAACACATGAAAATTATGTAAAATTGTTCTTAAATGAGTCTCTACTTGGAGCACAGCCACACTCTTTCACATGCATATTATGTATGTCTGCCTTTGGGCTGCATGGGCAGAGTGGGGTACACAAAGCCTAAAATATTTACTCCCTGGCTATTACAGAAAAAGCTAACCTCTGTTCTAGAAGGAAACCTAGAAACCTTTTCCCATGATCCCTAATACCTTTCCTTCCCTGGTTAACTGAAGAATCACCTCTTCTGATCCCACAAAGCCCAGATGGATGCCTGGCAAGCATTTTGGCTAGACCTGGCACTCAAACATCCTGCCAAAGCTGGCTGGGAGCAGGTCACTGAGAGCAGGGCTGGCCCGGCACAGGGCCCTGGCCTCTGGCTGCTCTGAGCCTGTTCCTTATAGCCCCTTCACCCACCCTGTCCTCAGCTCCACATGCCTGCTGGAAAAGCAGGGACCAGCACTGTTTTTGTGCTAAACAGGAGGAATGAAGACCCAGAGAGATTTGTTAGTCCCTTAGCCAAGAATGAACCAGAGGAGGTCTTTTTCTGATCATCTTCAACCATGTCTTACCAATGGCTCATTTTTGCCCTTAGTGATAGTCTGAGCAGATTCCACAATTTTTTCAGATCATTTTGGTTGTCAAAAGTCCAGTTTGGCTTGAAATAAAATTTTATATTGCTAATGATAATGATCTTCTAGCCCTCCACAGCTGTCACTCCCCCTGGTGCTGGCTGGTCTGTCCTAAAGGGATCCAAAGTCAGAGAGTAGGTGGGGTCTATGGCTGGAGGGATCCAGAGTCAGGAGACACTTGTGGTTTGTGGCTGTGGGAATCCAGAGCCAGGGGACAGTTGTGGTCTGCGGCTGAGGGGACCTCAAGTCAAGAGGCAGTTGTGCTCTATAGCTGTGGGGACACAGAGTCCCAGGATTGGGGTGATCTATGACTGGGGAATCTCAGAGTTGGGACAGGTGTGGGCTGTGGCGACCCCGGGTCAGGGAACAGGTGTGGTCTGTGGTTGCAGGGACACAGAGACAGGGGACAGTTGTAGTCTGTGGCTGTGGGGACCCAGAGTAGGGGAACAGATGAGGTCTGCTCCTCCCAGTGCTTTGGGGTGAGGAGGACTTACTCCTTCCCAGCTCCCTGCCCTTTCCTTCTCTAGGATCAAGACCTAGGATATTGGAGCAGGGAGGAAAGAAAAAGAAAAAATGAGCAAGCATTTTGTAACTTGTGGGCTGTTCTTTGGAGGGGTTTCCGTGGCTTTTACATTGACTACTGCTATGGTCCTGTCAGGCTTCTCTGGTTACGCACGGGTTGGCCTTTGTGCAAGGGTGTTGGGAGAGGGCCACCACTCAGGGGACCTGGCCGGTCTTCCTCCTGCGCCTTCGTCTCCCAGCTCTCTCTTGCTGCTCCTGTGATCCCTGCGGATCCACTGTGGAAGCCAGCAAGCCCAGGGAAATGTCATCACTGCCGCCACACCAAGGGGTGGAAGCCGAGAAGCATCCCCGCCCCTCTACCTCCTCCCGGGCGGGTCTGCAGTCACCGCGTGGGAACGGACGCCAACTCGCCCCCAAGTGACTCCCGGGGACCTCCTACCTCTGAGTCCGCCGGGGCACCTTACCGCTCTCTTGCCCTTTCTCTTAGGGATGTCCCTAGTGACCCACCTGGAGCAAAGCAAAAGCCCGCTCAACCCACCATCCCCACCCGCTAAGGCGGGAGAGGGAGGCCTGGTCTGTACCGCCACACTGCCGAGTGGAGGAGAACGTGACCTCCCGCGGGCCCGAGAAGATCACTTTGCCTTCCCTACAGGAGGCCGGCTCATCGAGGAGGACGTGGGCAGGTCTGATTTCAGCGGAGGCCTTTCCAGGGACTGAGGAACAACGGCCTGGGTCCGCCAAGGCGCCGTCATTAGAGGGCGGCAGGCTCCCCCGCGTGGCCGGCTTCCGCCTCTGCACTGGCACAGATGCCGCGGCTGAAAATTAGGAAGATTCTTACACCGGGACGTAATCACCTTACCTTACCGTTTCTGGACACAGTAAGTACGCGGTTCTGTATCCTATGTTCACTTAAGTGGCCAAAACAATTTGATTGTTCCATTCTTGGGCATTCTTTTAATGTAAAAAATTTTTGCAGAAAATAGTGAAATCATTGCTGAAATTCTGAAACACAGTCACTTATTTTACACTCTGAAGTTTCTCTCCCCCACCCACACACAATTTTTAGGGAATCTTTATTCTACCAGGTAAGAGCTGGGATGGAAACTGGGAATTTTTTGCATGTCCTCTTCTGTGTGTGCCCATGATTTGCCAGGTGCTATTTACACAAGAACCTTGTGACATAGGAACTCCCCAACTGGCAAAGAACCTCAGCTCAGGCAACTTAAGTAGCTTGCTTGAGGTGGCATCACAGACCAGGAGCACAGACCATTAGCACATTCTTTTATGACCCAAAGCCCCGTTATCTCTGAGATAGTAGACCTGCCAAACCAGAGCTCCCCCTCATCCCTAGAAACAGTGTCATCAATTAGCATCAGTTGGAACAGCCACCAAAGTTGTTATTGATCAATTTTGCACATTCATCCAGAATGGCTCCAGCTGCCCCCTGGTGGGTGCTCACATTGCCCGGTAAGAAGTCATGCCTGGATCTGTTTTCTCCTATCCCCAACTGTTCCTTAGTTGGTTTAGGGATGTTCCCCACAGTTGAACCTTAGCATCTGAAACAACAGATGCGGTGGTTTGTGGCCCAACTGTCCCAAACTGAGAGAAGAAAATTCTCCATGCCTCCAGTTGGCCCCAGCCCTTGCTCCAGCCAGACCTTCCCAGGCCTCTGCCAAAGGTGCAGTTCAATTACTACAGCCTCATGGAGCTCCCCAGCTGGCACAACCCTCAGAGATCATCCAGCCCCACTTGCTCTTTTTTTTTTTTTAACTTTTTTTTTAGATTTTCAACCACTTATGTTTTTGATATATATGCAATGCTATATGGCTTTTTTTAAATTTCCGATTAGTATGAGGGTACAAACAATTAGGTGACAATGTTTGGGTTTGTTAGGTAAAGCCCGTGTTGTGGTTGTGTCCCTCACACAGGAGGTGTGCCATATGCCCTTACATTGTGTCCAGTGGGGGGAGAACACCAACCCCTCTCTCTCCCCCCAACTTGACTTGAATTGAGTTTTCTTCTTGTATGTGCATGTATTACTTTATCTACTGGCTTCATATTAGTATTGAGTACATTGGGCACTTGCTTTTCCATTCTTGGGATACTTTACTAACAGGAATGTGTTTTCACTCTATCCAAGTTAATACAAAAGATGTAAAGTCTCATCTTTTCAGGGCTGAGTGGTATTCCATGGTACGCTTATACCACAGTTTCCAACTTCCTCTTTTTACCTATGAGGACATGGAAACCCAGAGAGGAGAGGAGACCCATCCAGAGCACCCCAGCAGGTTAGAGATGGAGGCAGCTCTGCAGGGTTCACTGTGGACCACAGCCTCGTGTATAAAACAGAGGAAGAGCAAAGCTTGTAGTGTTCAACTCATCACTGGCAGCAAATTAAAAACCAGGCCCTATTTTCAATAGCATAGCCAGGCTACTCCCTCCTTATCCCAGGCAAGGCTGTAGAGGGGCTGTGAGATGCTCCAGGAGCCTTCTTTGATCACTGGGTACCTCACCAGGATTGGCAGCTGAGAATAAATAAGTCAACAAAGAGCTCCAACCGCATGTATTCCCTGAATGTGTCCCAGATGGGAGGCCTGGGGCCAGAGTAAGTGGGCATGTAAGACACCAACTTGCAGACTCTAAGCAGGCAAGGGAGTCACTGTTTACCCACTCCTGCAACCCCAGTTACCTTTACAGTCCCTGGTGAAGATCAGGTTCTAACTAAAAGTTTTTAAATAAACAACACATCCCTACTATGGAGAACCCCATTTTGATAAGTAGAGAGTTGCTTTCAATGTGCACAAATACATTCATGTCTTTGAGGGGTCTTCTCGGCCCCTCACTGATTGCCTTTAGTCTTGTCCAAACTTCCTCATAGGCCTTTTCCTGCTACCCATTTAATTTGCACAGCTGATAAGAAATGCTACACATTTCTTTTATTTGGCAGTGCATACTTATTCTTGCTTACTCTAAATTTTTTTCTGGTTAGCAAAACCAATATTTTGAAGTAAGGATGCCAGATTGAGTAAAATACAAGATGCCAATGAAATTTTAATTCCAGATAAATGAAGGTTACTTTTGTTTAGTGTGCATGTCCCAGTATTGTACATATTCTAAATATTGCAATATTCCAATTTAACTGGGCATCCTGTATTTTATCTGCCAACTTTCCTCTGGACCTCTCTTCAAGTGCTGTGGAGCATTCAGAGGGAGCTAGAAATGGAAGCATTAGGAAGCATTCAGTGGGTGGTCAGGGCCTCCTCATGGGGCAGCTGTCCTGGGTCCCTCTTGTTGCAAGGGAAGGGAAGAAAAGCAGCTGGAGTCAGTTCTGGTGATTGCATGTCCTCCTGAGACCAGGTCCATGCTCCTGAGACCAGACCAGACCATGGGCCAAGCAGGAAGCAGAGCCTTTCTGCAGGATAAAAGGCAGAAAGGCCTGGGATCTGCATCTTACTGTCTGGTGAACAATTCTATGTGGCTCTTACTGGGGTCTGCAGCTGAGCAGAACACAGGGCCTCAGGGTCTGTGGACTCAGGGGATTAGTCAGGGTCTATATACTTGTCTGTATCTGTCTATCTCTTTCTGAACATTTGGTGAACTTCTCTTTGTATTTCTCAAAGTAGGGAGGGGGAAAGGTAGGCTTAACAATGGAGTTTTCTCTGTCCTTTATCAGATTAATTCTCCCAGGAGCTTCGGTTTTCCAACTTGTAGGTGATAAGGTTACTCTTGTCCACCTGGACAAGGCGGATCTAGGAAAAGTGGCACCTAGAGACTCATTGCCTTCTTTCTTTTTGCTTCTGCACACACAGACTTCATGACCCTGGAGTGTGGAGGAGCCTCATGCAATGAGCCTAGAGGTCACTCATGTGGGAGACACATAACTTTAGGTAATTGGTGAGTATCCCACATCGTGGGGACACCGTCTTGACTACTCTCAATTTTCGTGGAGAGTTGGGACCATGGAGTCTCTTCTTGGTCTTAACCACATCCAGGAATCACATCTTCTGCAGGGAGAGCTCCAAGAGACCTTGTCTTTCCCTCAAATATGTGGTTCTTTCTGGCCTTCATAGCATTAACACAGCCCACTTGCCATTTGGGGGTATTACTCTTCTGGTCATGGCGGAATTGGTGGATTTCACATTTGGGTGGATATGTATGTAGAGAACTGACTACCAATAAGAAACAGCTGTTTGGGGCAGCAAACATGTCAAGAAATGGATGAGCAGCTTAAGGGAACCATGAAGGAATATGAAGAAAGCTATGGACTTGGGTATCGTTCTGTCTCTGCTCCTCACTTGTGGGCTTCTTAGCTTTTCTGACGCTCAGTTTCCCCAAAAGTTGGGGATAATGCTATATATTCTGCACAAGGAAGTGGAATAAATGGATGAAATGATACTCACCTCTTGCCTAGCATGGCCCCTGAGTACCAGGCACAGTGTACCTGTGTACAACACAGTGTACCAGGCACCTCCTGGATGCCTAGAAAGATGAGGACAATGAGATAGACTACCAGAACTCCAGCTTGTTTTAAAAATAACATGTGGGCTCTGACTCCACTGCCTGAGTTTGAATCCTGACTACAGCTCTCAGCTGTGTGAACTTGGACATAATAGTTCTCAGCTGTAAGTGAGGGCTGGTGGGTTAGCACCTGGAGGTGGAACAGGGCAGGGTATTTCTTTTTTTTTTTTTCCAAGTTTTTCATTGTTTATTGGTGGGGGAAAAAGAACCAGCACATATTGAAAAGTTAGAATCCACACGTTGACAGTTGTTCAGAAAACCTTGTCAATATAAGTAAACTAATGCCGAAAAGAAAAAAATTAGAAACGTCATTATTTTTCTACTCAGGATGGTACACCTCACAGCTTTATCAACCTCCCAATTTGAGCAGCTTTTTCATGCAAAACTAAAATATTCCAATGAGGGAGGGGTATTTCTTAAGCTCTCTAGGGCTCTGTTCAGACCAGTTTGGCTCAGCAAGAAAAATAGATGAGGTCCTGACTGTGCAGTGTGGCTGCAGCATCCTCTCTGACCACGGGGGAATGTGGAGTCCCAGCTGTCTTCTCCTCAGTGGCTGCACTCACGTGCAGGGGAGCGTCCTGTATGGCTTGTTTGGTTGGCATACAGCCTGCCTTGGAAGCAATGAGCCTGGAGTTGGGGATCTTCTCTGGATTGCGATATTAGAACTCTTACCCTTGGCTTTCCTATGGCCCCTCTTTGAGAAAGGACATCCACTAAGTCAGCCACAAAAACCTCACTCTTAGGACTGGGTAGAACATCCACCCAAGGCATTCCCTGAAGCAAGTCAAATCTCCTCCCTTACAAGGGGTGACACTGAGTTCTCTGGTGCTGCATCTTAGTAATGAGTGTGACTTGTAGTAGTGTGGCCACATCATGGAAAGCCAGTTCCTTTGCAGGGAGAAGTCCTCCTCGTAATAGAGCTCAAGGAAGGCCAAGTGGGCTGTGTTGTAGGTGACAGCATCCTTTGGTTTGACTAAGTGAAGTTCATTTTATTATATGGAAACTAACATTTGGCATCTACCCAAGGATTTCCAAGTTAATTAGTTGCACTTGTTTTTCTGAGACTTTTCAGCCCTTCCAGCAGTCCCAAAGACCCCAGCAGAGTCTAAAGGTCTACAAGATGTGTTACTCTGAGAGCCATCCAACTGTGACTTCCCACAGGGGTCCCTGGAAAAAGAAGGAACTCAGAACTTGTACATGAACAAGTTAAGGCTGTATAGTTAGGATTTTGTCTCATTTCATGTGTTCAAACTGTGCCTGTTTTGCCTCGAGTGCTGTCTGGGCAGCTGGGCACATGGCAGCGGACAGCTTTTATTCACAGACCTCTCTCTTGGGGAGGAGGGAAATGCAACCTCCACAACAAGTCCATGGGGCGGAAAGCTAGCAAGTTCATTGCAGTTACAATGAATATTAGCTACAGCCCTTCCCACGTAAGACAAGTGTGTAGTCCTGATAAATCTGGATTCTTTCCTCCCAAAGAGATGCCAGCTTTACCATAACTGTGTGACTTGCTGCTGCCTCTGATGCTGTCAGAGCCAATGTTGCTTCTTATCAGAAAAGTGTGAGCTGCCCCTGCACCTCATGGTGCTCCAGAGAGATTGTGTGTGAGATCAGGTACATGGAGGTGAGAGGAAGACCCTCCGGCCCTGTAAGGCAGGCACCACGTTGCTGTGTGTTGGGAGGTTGTCGGCAGAATTTCTCTCTATCCTGAGCCCTTGGTCTTGGGGTTCAAAGAAGGAAACCATAGAGCAGGAGGATAAATGACAGGACAGAATTTATTGACAGGAAAAAAGATTGATAAGCAAAAGAGGGGGAAGCCAAAGAGTGAGTACAGAACCTCCAGCAGTGGAGGGGGGATGGCAGTGGGAACCCCTGCTCCCCAGTCCCCAGTTTAGGAAGTTTAAATCTTGTCCTGTGGGCAGGGGGTCTAGGGAAATGTTACAATTGGCCAGAGGTCTTCAAGCAGAAAGTAACCTGTAAATAATCCTAAAACTAGCACAGGAAGGCAACCCTTCCAGTTTTTGCCTCAGATAAGGGTGTGTGCTCTCTACTTAAGGAGGAATCACCCAGAAAGGGCAGTCTGTTTGTGCCTAGCAACGACGGTCTGTGATAACTGATTTCTGAGCTACCCAGGCCTAGAAAATGGGGAGTCCCTGTCCAGCCCTGAGTGGGAAAACCCTATCAAGGTGACTCCCACTTATTCTAGCTCCAGCTATTTCTGCCCACCTCCTTTCACCCCTAGTTGGCTAAGAGTGAACTAGTTTGAGAGGTCCATTCACTAGTTATATTGCTGTGTCCAGGCCCATGTTAACTTTCCAGCTATGCTCCCATCAGTCCTTTTCAGCAATAGAGGACTCCTAAATGTTCCAACAAGTGGATGACTAGTCAGACCCAGTGTGAAGTGCTCAGGGAGGTTGTGGAGATCTATAAGACTTGCTTTCAAGAAACTTGGTCTAGTGGGGGAACTTCGGGTGTGTGTTCCAAGTCATTAGCAGTTTTCCAGATATGACTCGGCAGTAGGCCTGTGTCCCTGAGTTCTTCATTCCCCTTTGGTTCTCTATTGTGCCAGCCCTCGTGTGGCTGCCACATGACCCTCAGCCCCAGCAAACAGAAGTGATCAATAAGAGCTTCCATTTACCAAGCCTTTGGTACATCCCACTCTAAGGACATCATAAGCTTGAACTCACTTAATCTCCTGACAGCCCTGCCATCTAAGTCTTATCCTCACTTCACAAATGAGAGAATCTAGCTGGAACACTAAATAAGACTCATACAGAAAGTGGTAGAACCAAGTTTCAAAACAACAGCTTCCAGAGCTATCGGGCCCTTCTCCTTAAACCTAATATCCTGCAGGTGCCAGGGAAAGACATGGACACATGGTTTTGCTACCTTCAATTCTCACAAGTGGGAATTACTATTGTATTTGACCGTTTAAAAAAAAATCTTCTTGGAAGCAAGAAGTCACATCAGGGCTGAATGTGGTGGCTCACACCTGTAATCCTAGCACTCTGGGAGGCCAAGGTGGGTGGATTACTCAAGCTTAGGAGTTTGAGACCAGCCTGAGCATGAGTGAGACCCCTGTCTCTACTAAATATAGGAAAAACTAGCTGGGCATAGTGGCGCATGCCTATAGTCCCAGCTTTTCGGGAGGCTGAGGCAAGAGGATCTCTTGAGCCCAAGAGTTTGAGGTTGCTGTGAGTTATGATGTCACGTCATTCTAGCCAGGGGCAACAGAGTGAAACTCTGTCTCAAAAAAAAGTCTCAGTTCTCAAGGTTGAACTAAAACCACTATAGTTTCATGTTTTTGCTCAATTCTCCTAAAAATCTGCTAAATCAGTTATCAGTGAGAACTTCTGCCTGGCTACAGTGTAAACATCTGCCTGGTTACGTGTAAACACTGAAACGCGATGTAGAGTACACAGCACAGCAGTGGCTCTGAATGAGTCATCTGTCCCCACTCTTGTTCAGCCGGCTTAGCCTGTGCCTCTGCTTCATGAGCAGTGGCTAGTACCTCTTGCAGGACATCTGTGTGCCAGCTCTCCAAGTGTCTCGAGCAGTTTTGCCTCTTCAGTACAAAGTACAGAGGAACTACCTGCCTTCTCTGCAGGAGTTATAATGTTCAAGACAAAGCTCAGTAACCTATCAGCCCCAGACAAAGCTGCTGTCTTGACTGTGTATAGGAATGAGATAATTCGTGATTTGAGATTAAAAGGAGATCTAATCTACCAAGACTAGGAAGCTTAAAATATTCAAAAATTAACAAGGCTAAACAAACCTTCTTCCCAAAGGTCTCTGTTGAGAGGGAAGTTCTGTTAATCCCAAAGGGCCTCCAGGATGACCCAGAGGACCGGGTGGCAGCCTTCCTTGAGGCAAGTGTGTGGTAGGAAAACCCAGAAGATTCTTCCATTGAACTTCTGCATCTCACCTCCAGCCAGGATGGGAGTTTGAGGTCCCATATGAGAGCATGGATAGGTAGAGTTTGGGGTGTCCACTATTAGGTGTCCTCACACCTCTGGTCTTGACCCAGGTGACTTCAGAGGCAGCTTCCATCTGGTAGATCTTCTTTCACACGCCAACCACATGGCTGATGAGAGATGCCCACAAGGCCGGCTACAGACGCAACATGACAGACACTAGGATTCTGCTTTGAGGTGGCTTCATGGCCCCTGAAGTCCAGCAATTAAAGGTGGGTGTATTCATAAATCTAAGACTTCTAACTAACAGCAATGTAGGAATTACAAAGGAAAACTTGCAGGCCTTTTTTTCTCCCTCACAAGTTAACAAAGACTTTGTTTTTAATAGGATTATTAATTGGAAAGCGGTTTGAAGACATCTTGAAATTCATCTTTCTTGACCTAATGATGCCCTTTAAAGCAGCATATATAAACACTGAATGTAGAAAATACGTGGATATGTAAATATTAGGACATCTTTATAAGACGTTAAAAATTTCAGCCTCTAAGTAGAAGATTGTTTAAATTGGTGTGTCTTCATTAGTCATTAAAATGCTATTCAGAGTGGCTTTTTAATTATGAGGGGATGCAATTTGCAAATAAGAAACAGACTTTTATTTCCCATAAAATTCTAAGATATAAATCTTGCATAGAAAATGAAAATGGAGTTATTTTGACTACTCAGAAGTATAGAAAGAAACTTTAAAACAAATTGCCAGGAATCTAACTACTTGCGAATCTTGGCAGATATTGACAAGGCATTATTTTTCTGCTGTTAGATCAAGCACTGATGTTGATGGTGGACGCAGCTATGGCTTGCCCTGTGTAAGAGACAAGGAGCTGAATTTTGGTAGCCCTTGTTTGAATATTTGGCTTCTGAAGCCCGTTGTACAGTGCAGGAACCTTTTCTGCATTAGGGCTCTTGGTTGGAAGCGACAGATTTCTGATTCTAATCAGGTAAACAAAAGTTCTTCATTCAGGAAATTAAACTCCAGGGTTAGAGTTAACCATATGGAATTCATCTTTATTGCTAAAGATTTCAGAGGAAATGCTTCAGTCCTGGTGGTTCAAGGAAAATTTCCTGAGGGATGTTTGACTAGCCCATCCATCCTCTATCACCTAAACATCCCTGAAACAATCATCATGGCTGAGACTACCCTCCAAACTCCTATGGCAGGGTCAATAGTCATGTGATAACCCCAGAAAGTGAAGCAGGGAGGGAGAGTGGGAGATAATAGGAGGAAACAGGTCCCCACCCCGAGCCCCAAAGGAATATTGTGAGAAATCTAAACTCCAAGGCCTTTCACAACGTGGGTCTCCCCTGTCTTTCTTCTGTGGTTCCCCTCCATATATCTTCCACGCTAGCTGGTCTGTGTCTGTCATCTTGCCTTGGCTCTGCTTATCCTATCAGAGTTTCCACCCCTTTCTTCATATCCTTAACACCATCTAAAAGATTCTTTTGGTGGTCTATTCATTTCCTAAATTTACTGTCCCTGGCCTGGTTAGCGTCCCTATTGGTTCTACGAAACAGTTCAGATTATAACTCTTTTATCTTCTCTTAACTAAATGAATGAATTAAGATCTCATTTTCCTAATCATTTGGGTCTGTCTCTCTAAGAATGTTCATACCCCATTGCTGGACACAGACATTCTCTCTACAGTTACAAATTCTAATGACATAAGTCTAATATTTATGTACAGAAAAAAATAGGATGCAATGTCTCTTTAAGATGGCATAATTATGCCAAGGACACCATTGCTCGGACCATCATCCCCCAAGAACATCAGCCCCCTTTTCTTTGAAGCTGGCCACCTCAAGGACCTCTCCGTAGAGATGGAAACTCTCCGTGGCTGACATTGTTTCTAAGAACTATGAATTGAGGAGTGGGAATAACCTCATTGTCATCAGGGTTCCTGTTGGTGCAGAAGGTTGTTATTATAAAGTTGGTGACTTAATTGAAGCTTAAAGATAGACATCAATCCATATACACAAACACCAAGATGAACACAGTTGAAATACAAATGGAATCTAATATGCTCGTGCTTCATTCTGTTATAACATAACCTGCCATAGCACAAATATCAGAGTACCTATCTTTCTTGGACTACTTATCCAAGGAGTATGGTTATTGGAAGGATGAGATTTGCAACATGGACCCTGAGTACAGGGCTTGAGATTCTAATCCCCCAAATGATTGTACCTTTCTGAAAAAAATTAAATGTTTCAAACATCACAGAAGAAAAACTTAGATATTTACTTTTTTAATACACAAATTATGGAAGTAAAGGGAACTTAGAATACGTACAAAATTGGTAACTTGCTGGCAATTAAGACTAGATTCAATTTCTATGTTAAATTCATCATTCAGTTAAATCCCTAAACTGAAATTCTCAAAAAGCCATGCCTTGTTTGTCTCAACTGTTTCCTTTTAGACTCATGTGAGAGAGGAGCACTGTGGGATCACCTGTAGTGTTAATTTGCTTCTGGAACACCAGTGAGAGGATGATGCCTCGGGGGTAACCAAGCACATCATAATCAAAGTTATAACAACTCCTCTGTGCTTCCAAGAACCCATAATAATTAACAGGAAGGCTTCCTGCTTGCCAGTCTGTTCTGGTCTAACTTCATTTTAATCAGGCAATGATAACTATGCAGAATATTCAGCGCCCATCTTCTCCTTCCTTACACACCAACACCAGACTTCAAATCTTCAGCATTACAGTAGGATCATTTCTTCCAGATGTGGAGTTAGTGAACTTTGCTGTGAGAGATGAAGTCTTCCTGTGCCACTACCTGAGGCGTCTTTATGGCAAAACAAGACTAATGGGAGTGGAGCCTATATCATTGAAGTGGGGCTTTATGCTCCAGGTATAGAAGCAGAGGTATGTAACCAGGCTCAGTCTACCATTACTTACCTTAAACTTCAAAATCCCTAATACAGTGTTGTCTTTACAATATACAGGGGAAGATATTAGCATAGATATTCTGAACAGTACCTTGAACTTGTAAGTAGAGTCACATGTATTCACTATTCCAGTAGTCATAGTCTCTCACCTGTAAGACACGAAGGTAAGTGAGAGAGCCCTTCAGAAAACAAGGAGCATAGCCGTGTGAGGCTAGAGTCCGCAGGGAAGCAAAATATGTAGACTTAACCAATATGATTCTGACCAGTATTAACCAAGGCTGACAAACACTATGACAATGCCCATCTCTCCCTCACCACCACCAGAGGCAATGTTGGCCAAGATTGGATACCATTCCTCTCTTCCTTGTACTTAACACGTGAAGCTGTGCAAAGGCATAACTACGTAAGGCCATGGTTCCAGGACACATCTAACTCTCTGGGTCCCTCATTTCTCAGGGCACATGACCTATGAAGTAAAGTTTGAGACTGGCTGGTTCCATGTTACTTCTTTTAACATCTTATGGTGATTTAGTCATTAATGGAAATTTTCTTTTGAATAAGATATATCACATCTTCTATAATCCAAATCACTATAGTCAATGGTTCATTCAAAGGCTTTCATTGAAACACCAGAAAGAAAGCCACACAGGCTTTCATAGCTACATAGTGCTGAGACATCACCAGACCTAGGCACATAGCAGCTCTAGCGCATCAACCCACTAGCAAGCTTTGTTTTATGTACAGATTAGACCTAAACTGAACTCTCTCTGTCTGTGCATGTTTGGTGTCAGAAATGACCTCACTACCTACTAGCGCTCACTTACCCACATGTCTGCACTTTCCTAGAGGCCAGCTTGATAATAACCACGAAGACTTGAGAACCTGTGTAAGGGGAGGGAATGAGAACACATAAAATAGCCATAAAATGGAAAGTGGCTTTTCCATATCCTCCCCCAATTACTCTGATTAAAACTACTTTGAGGATCTCTTCCAAATACAGTTTGTATTCTCCTAGGATGTAAGTCTGTCCGGAATCTCAGCTTCACTACAGTTATACATGAAGGACAAGCAAACCCTTGCTGATTTGAGACATTTTTCTATTACTTATCCCTTCTCCTCTGAAGAACTGATAGGTAAGACTATTCTATTCTTGTAACTTAAGACTCCAAATGCATGGCCATAAAATGTACAGTTCTATGAATGAAAAAACCTTTAAACAAGGAATTCATAGCTAAAGAAACACAGGGACAAAAGCTGACTGAGTATATCATGCTACACATTTTCCATCTGTTCCATTCTTTGCCTAGTTCCTCCCTCTACTATGTTTTTGGTGGTCAATTTGAAAGGGTGAAGAATGTTTTCATTTAACATAAGGTGACTACAGATTCATAAACAGGAATAATTACGGAGTATAAGAATGTTGTTGACTTAACATCATTCTTCCAAGTGGAGGTATATTTATGCTCAAGATTAACAGCCTTTGAATTGGAGAATGCATGGGTTTTATGAGTTCTAGGACACTCTCAGCCACCCTATCTTCAAATACTACTTTATCCATTCTTTTTTGGAATGTTTATTAGACATGTGTTATTTTCTTTTTTGGAATGTCTATTAGACATGTGTTATACATGTGTTTATTTTCTCATGTCTCATCTCTTTAACACTTTTTTAATCTGTGTCTTTGTTATATTCTGGGAAAAATCCTTTGGATTTACCTTCTACTTCTCTAATTTCTTTTAACTATTTTTTTCTACCTTTTATTGAGTTTAATTTCAATGAGTTCTAATTTCTAGAATTATTAACTCTCATCAATTTCTGAAATTAGTGACTTCATAAATTATATCTTATACTTTTATTATCTGATTTGAATCCTGCTGTTTACTAATTTACACCCAAATACTTATTTGTGTAGTTTGTTGCTTTGTATTTCAAACTCATCTTAAGTAGGACTTTGCATGCAAGCATCCATGTGGCCTGGTTTGAAAACTTATTTCCATAGAAGTTTTGTTTCTACAAAGTGCTTAGGATCATTCTTAGCTGGAGAACATCCTTCTTATAAATTTCTGTTTGGTTTTCTGTATCACAGTCATTGGAAAACCCAAAAACCAAAAATCAAATTGTGAGGTCAGGCTTAATGCTATAAATTATTGAGAAATGATGCCCTCTTACTTTCCACCCCTAAGAGTTCAACTGTAGATGAAGAAACTTATCTTTCCTTACTTCAATGTGGAAGCCAGTATTTCTAGATGATCTCAGTGAGAACATAACACCAGGGTCCAGACTTCATGCAAGGGCCTAATTTTTAATCTAGACCTCTTTACAAGCCTGAGACACTTTTGTCACTACGCAGGTGTAAAGATCCAAATCCATCGTTACTGAGATTGACACCACCATCTCCCAATCTCCCCAAGCAGAGAGAGAGGAGAGATTGTCTTTTGCTTATTGTTCCAGGTTTCAGTTACTACTTTCATGGTCTACAAGATTTTATTTTTGCTCTCTGAAAGTTCAACCATGCTCTGTAGTATATTTATTATATTCTGTCAACATCTCTAGCTGTCATGAGCAGTAGGGTATTCACATTCCTCTGTTTACAATATTTATGGAAATGAGTCTCATCTATCTAAATATTGCTAGACTGCAAGTCCAATGACTGTTTGGTAGCTACTGCAATGAAGTTGGAAGGAATTTCAGACCTGAATCCACAGGAAATCACTCTGCAGGACAAAGGCTGCAGACTTGCAGTTGTTACCAAAACAAGTGCAACATTGGTGTCTAGCATGAGCATGGACTAAGACCGGTAGAAAAGTAAGTTTTGTTTTTACCATAACCATGTATCTTCTTTTACTTTAATAAGGATAATGCCATATTCACAATTATCTTCCTTGACCTAGTTTGAAAACCAGATCATGACTTAATGAGAATGATGTCCTATACTTCATACCTGGAGCAGCTGGTCCTGTGTACCAGTAAGATGGTATACAGGGGGTGGAGAGGCACAATGCAGAAAAGAGCCTTCTTTAGAAAGCTTTAATTCTCAATCTCCTTCTACGTAAGCACAAGACTTAGGTATTCCATCTCCTCCCACCCCTCCCATTTGGAGTTTCTGGCAGGCAGTCACAGGAGCTGGAAGTAGGGAAACTCCATTATAAGCTTTGTGGCTGGTGATGACAATTCAACAATTGTCATAGCTTTTCTAAGTAGACATTATTATGGTTTTTCATAGACTAAGATGTGCCTGTTGGTATCCTCTCAATGATATAGTCACATTTCATTATCTACCAAAGAAGAACCCAGCACCTAGTATTGAACCAAGATTGAGTCGTCTTGACCTGACCATGAAGTTA
This sequence comes from Galago senegalensis, assembly GCA_963575145.1. NCBI lineage: Eukaryota > Metazoa > Chordata > Mammalia > Primates > Galagidae > Galago > Galago senegalensis. The sequence continues at coordinate 1,639 of CAUYTI010068660.1, read as the reverse complement.
TTCAAAGGTAAACTCTTCTTTAGTATGAGAAGATAATTCGGTTGATGGCAACCATAACAAAAAGTAATTTCTGTGCCTTGTATAACACTTCTATCACTCCTGTGTCTGTTACCTCATTTGTCCCACAACCTCAAGAGACAGCAAGAATCACTGCAGTTTTACCAGTTAAGAAACTGAGGCTCAGTTCCAACAATGGTAGAACAGAGTATCATAACAAATTATGAAAGGTAAATATCTTTAAGATGAACAGATCTTGTGACTGAATACTTATGCAAATAAAAACATGAGCAACAGATACATACAATTTATCAAAAACACATATAGAAGAAAGTTTATTGCTGGACTTTGGAAAATGCAAATTAAAAATAAGTAATTTATCACAAATTAAAATACTTGGCAAAGCTTATTCTGTGTTGGCAAGTGTGTGGTAAACAGCTGTCAAACCCCTGACTGTGATAAAATCTGCTATCATCTTTCCAGAATGCATCTTGAAAACATGTCTCAATAGCATTATTTTACATTCCTTCTCCCCAGAAATATATAAGAAAATAAAATTCAGACTTGAATGTAAATGCAATTATTTCAGTATCTATAACAGCAAACATAATATTTCAGATAAATATATGAAGTTCTATATATGTCTTCTCAAATATATGGTATGTCAGATGATCAAAAGTGTTAGCTGTATCAAGTTAATTCAAATAATGTCTTTATTCATTAGTCAAGATGGGAAAGTATTAGGAAGATAACAGTATAAAATAAAACTCTCAATCACAGAAAAATCTAGAAAAACAATGTTTTCTGGATGTGTGTTAGGATTTCTTCCCTGTGCGTACATGCTTTATAGGGGGTCCTCACACCTTAAGTAGTTTTTTTTTCTAATTTTTGGGGGTTTTTTGACAAAAATACTTTCATTTTTTATTTAATTTAGAACTAGAATACTGACTAAAATTCACTTGTTTTTAAATTGACAAGTGAAAATTATATATATTTATCTTTTAAAACATAACATTTTAAAATATGTATACATTGTGGAATGGCAAAATAGAGCTATTTTTTTAAATTTTTTTTATTAAGTCAAATACACATAGATTATAAATACATTCATGCATATGTGGGGTACAATGTGCTGATTTTTTTTATACAATCTAACCTGGTTACATTAAACCAACCAACATAGCTTTCACCTCATTTACTTGGTTATTGTGCCAAAACATCTATGTTCTACCTTTCACAGATTTGTCTTGTACCCTTGTCATATGTTAGGTGTGATCCCGCCTTTTACCCTCCCTCTGTCAAATCTCCCCCCACTTTTTTTAATTTTTAATTTAATTTTGCTTATCACAATTGCTGAGCTGTCTACAATTATTTTTAAACCTAGAACTTTCGATTAAACATATGGTCGGCTCGGCGCCTATAGCTCAACCAGCTAAGGCGCCAGCCACATACACCTAAGGTGGCGGGTTCGAATCCCCAGCCCGACCCGCCAAACAACAAGATGGCTGCAACCAAAAAATAGCCGGGCGTTGTGGCGGGCGCCTGTAGTCCCAGCTACTTGGGAGGCGGAGGCAAGAGACTCGCTTGAGCCCAGGAGTTGGAGGTTGCTGTGAGCTGTAATGCCACGGCACTCTACCCAGGG